>JARYGA010030596.1:0-43759 GCA_030545235.1 Helianthus tuberosus
CTAACTATTAACCAATTCATCATCAAACGATCAAATCTCGTCATACGTAACCGCAACTGATAATCTAGTGGCCTATTAGAATCAAACTCATCATCCAATCATGCACTTAAGCATTACTTAGCAACAACTAACAATGATTTCAATTTAACAGTTAATGATGATTTCACTCAAACAATTAACAAAGGTTAAACACTAACCGAGATAGAAGGAATAATGAGTTGATCGCTAAAGAGGGCTTCGAGAACTCAAGGTTGCCATCGCACAGAAGGGAGGGATCTAGGGTTTTCAGTTGGCCAGTTGTGCGACGAATGTAACAGTTTCATGTAATATACTCACTTAAGTGTACTGGGCCCTTGATGGGCTTCGACGTAACCTGGGCCAGTGAAACTCCCAAGTTTCGTCATGACAGATATGACGAAACCCTTCATGTTTCGTCGAGTGAGTTGTGTGGCGAAACTCCAGAGGTTTCGTCGTACTCATGAAGGTGGGAGTACACATGCTAAGTTTATAAATCAAACACTCATAAGTTTTAATACTAAGTAACAATCATGTACACATAGATCATAAACCAAACATGAACGAGTTACAACACAACAAGTTATGAAAACATGGCTGTAAACAAGTAACATGTCGAGAAAAGACCTTGAAAACTCGGGTTGTCACAGTTATCAACATCGTTAATAACCCGGTTGATCATGAATAATAATAAGAATTACAAACTAACTAGTTTTTCAAGTAGCCAAGTAAGATGAACCCGGGTGTTCCATACCCATCATGGCAAATGTAGGAGGTGCGGCGGGGTTGTGTTACTTTGAGTCTTGGAAGCTACTTGGATGAATATAACAAAAACAAGCAAGTGAGGTGGTGAAACTAGTTTGGAAAGCCAAGGCTCCCATGGTTCACACTTTCACCAAAACACAAGTCTCACCATATTGACAAATAGTGAGCTTGGATGGTTTCAACACTTGTAGGTTGTCTAAACCTTGTCAAAACAAAAAATTTAATGGGTGTTTGCACTTCTAAACTCATAATAATCAACCCTAATCAAGCTCCATAACCATAGGTTTGGTTAGAAGTAAGATGGGTGTAAGTTTGAATAAGTATAAACAAGTTTATAAAGATTTACATAAAAGTTCTTCCAAAACATAAAGTTTTAACCTAAAAAAGGTGATGTTCCAACTTAGTTTACCATTGTAAAATTGTGGAAACACTCCTAGAGGTGTTACAAGCTTTCAAGAAGAAGAAAAGATGAAGAAAACATGAAGAAATGTGAGATAGGTGCTCACTTTGGTACTTAGAGAATTTTGTAACAACTTGCAATATCAACTGATTTTGGGAGTGTTTTGAGAGTGTAGGAAGGTTGGAAAAGTGCAAATGAGGTGATGGAGGCTTGGTTTTATAATGGGGGATTAGGGTTTAATGAGGTTTAAAGGTGATTGGGGAAGAAATAGGTGAAGAAGGAATGGCCAATTTGCCTGAAGGAAACAACCTTCTGCGGACTCAGGATCTTGGTGTCATGCCAAGCTAAAGGGGGTGTGGCTTCGCGTGACATTGGGCCCCTTTTAGCCAAGCCAGTTTCATTTATTGCAAAATAGCCCCTAAACTTTGGTTTGTTTATCATTTTATGCCATAACTTCATATTTTAACATGTTTTCCAGTATGGAATGCGTTGGAATACAAAAGTTGTGTATCGTGAATGCGTGGATGACATTTTGATTGTATAACAAGTATCGGTTTGCAAGTAAACACATAATTAACAATTGACTGCATGTATAACACGTATGTATAAAGTATGGAATTTCATTATGATCAAAGTCTTGGATTACAATGTTGGGAATGAATATGAATACAAGTTTCCAAAAATAAAATACGATTACATCATTATAAATAAGGAAAATACAAAAATGTGGAGCGTTACAGTATCATGTAATAAACTTATATGTTAAGTGGTTTTAGGACATTTTAGGGTATGTATAAACATGTGTTTAATATGAGTATGCATGAAAAATGTTCCGAACATAGAATAAGTAATAATAAGTACGGTTTGGTTTAGTATAATTGCGCATTTTTGATTGATTAAGTATCACGTATGTATGAACAAACAAGTATGATTAAAAAAGTATTCCCATTATGATAAAAATATAAGGGTTTACAACGATTGAAATGAAATACGAATTACAATGTTTCTAAAAATAGAAAATGAGAAATACGAAACGTTATATTATTGATATATTTATTCCGTATAAATATATTTTTTTGAGTAGAAGAAAGAAAAATATAATAAAAAAAGAACAAATAAGTATTATTGAATCTAACAGAGATAGATATGAGGAATCCGATGTACGAGGTTTCTAAAAGTTGAAAACAAATTTGAAGGATTAATGTGTCTTTTAGTTAAATTATATGACTGAAGATGAGAATTCCAATGTGAATGCTCTTAGAGTATGCTAAAATATATGAACAACATTGTGACAACTCGTATTCAAGAGCCCTTTTCTTTGTGCTTTGATGTAACTTGTATGTACGCTACTTGAATAGTTGATGTGTTAATTTTAATTGAAGGTTTATGAGTTGTTTATATGTGATATGTGAATGTTATAAGATGTGTGTACAATATTTATCCGATCGCACAATCCCCCGGGCCGCACACTGTCCACAAACCGCACACTCCCTTATCCTTTGAAGATTTGTTCTCGGCCCAAAACTCGTGCATTGGCCTACGGCCCAAACAAGTGAGTCCGGCTCACCTCTTGTGCGCATACACACCCATCATGGGGGATTAGTTGTCATAACTTGCAAAACACAAAAACACACAAACCCTAAATTCCTCTCTACTCCTCTCCACACTCGACGACAGCCTCTTCATCTTGAAGCCTTCTTCGTTCCAAATATTCGATCCGGTTAGTGTCTCGTTATTATTCAAATGTTTAACGGTCGATACATATAGATGTTTTAATCATGTGCTTATATGATGATTGTGTTAAGATTTCATGTTGGTAGGGTTTGTTTGCAAGATGTTTTGTGCTAGAGTTGTATGTTTATAGAACCCTTAATGAGCATCCTACGATTCATTGATCTAAATTGATTGTTGATGTCGTTCGGTTACATAGATGTGTATGATGATAAAGTTTCATGTTATGCGATCTAGTTGGAATAATGATTATGATGCAAAACTGTTTTACGATTAAGCTACGGTTAGGGTTACATGTTAGTTGAAACGGGTATGTGTTGAGATGATATCATTAGGCGTTTGATCCGAATTGGCATGATAATTATATGTTAATTGTTATTATTAATTAGCTAAGATCAAGGTTCATACGAGTCATTTGGAATGTTGATTGGGTTGTTAACTGTTGATTAATGATGATTAGGGTTTATGAAAAATCAATGCAAAATAAATGGATAATTACTTGATTTAATCGAATAGTGGTGAATGATGTAACTGTTTCCTTGATTTATGTAACACCTCGTAAAAATGTGTCCAATTATGTGAAGACACGTGTCCTAAACCCTAATCATGTGAAAGATTGAGTTTGAAGGACTAAAGTTATAAAACGATGAAATTATGTATGCGAAGGGACTAAAAGTGTCAACATGCCAAACTTGTGCCTCTGAATGACCACACATGAATAATACATTCTTAAACGAGTAATTATGTGGATATAAGAAGCTGTTTGTGAAAATAATCGAAAGATTATAAACTACAGGGGTTAAACGTGTCAACATGTTAATTCTTACCTCTGAGTGACCTTTTAACAAACCTGGGGCTTTGTATTATTCAAATATACTCTCAAGAATAAGTGATATCAATTTCACGAGGTTTCGAAATCGTTATGTGTTGTTTACGCAAATCCCCAAGAATTAGGGTTAAAAGCGTCAACAAGGTAAAACTTATGTTTTCGGTGATCGTTTAACGAAACCGGACTTAACGATGTTTGGTTATACTCCCTAAATCATCTACAAACTAACTACAAGGGCCTATTGTGCTTAAAATGAAAGATATGAAGTTTAAAAAGGTACAGGGACTGAATATGACAAGTTTAAAACTTGTTTGATTGGTCTTCTATGGGGTGGCGCTGCGCCACACTCTACCCCTTATGCCGTCGCGCGACGCGACGGCCCTGTTTCGACAGAATGTTGATGCCAGGTGCTGGTGCGCGATGGCCCTGTTTCGACAGAATGTTGATGCTAGGTGCTGGTTACCTCCTTCCTTGTGCTCCAAACCAAATCTAAACGAATTCCATGGCTTGTTGATGGTTTTAAAATACCACTTGGACACCTGGAGGCATCTAATTTCACCCCTAAACACCTGTAGTGATCTTATGTAACCTCCATGCACTATAAATAGGCTCTTGGGGCAGCCATTATCCTTGCACCATTCACTTAAATCACTCCTCTCTCAAGTTCAAGTGTTTTCTTGAGCATTCTGGGATTCCTGGTCATAAGGAAGCTCATTCTTTAGTAGAAAAGATTGCTAGGACCCTTTGTAAGTGTCTTAGCTCCCTCTTTAGTTCAGTTTTCTTATTCACAACCGAAAAGTCAAAGTTATGTAAAATAGCTTTGACTCTCGGTTTAAACTCAAATGGTCCAGCCATTATTAGAGGGCGAATATGGCTATGTGACCATAATTAGGTAGGTGTTAATCCCTTATAAGGGCACTTCCTAATTATCTCGTTTGCTTAGTTAATTGTCGGGTCAAACTGTAACACCACGTAAAAACGTGTCCAATTATGTAAAGACACGTGTCCTAAACTCTAAATGTGCGAAAGTTTGAGTTTAAAGGACTAAAGTTGACAAACGATGAAAATATATGTCCGAAGGGACTAAAAGTGTCAACATGCCAAACGTGTGCCTCTGAATGACCATACACGAAAAATATATTATTAAACGAGTAATTATTTGGATACAAGGAGCCGTTAATGAAAATAATCGGAAGATTATAAAGTACAGGGGTTAAATGTGTCAACATGTAAATTCTTACCTCTGAGTGACCTTTTAACGAACCCGAGGCTTCGTAATATTAAAATATACTCTCAAGAATAAGTGATATCAGTTTCACGAGGTTTCGAGATCGTTATGCAAGTTTTCGAGACTTTGGGTAAAAGCGTCAATGTGATGAAACTAGTATTTCAGAGATCCATTAATGAAACTGAACCTAACGGAGTTTGGTTATACTCCCATGTTCCTCTACAAACTAACTACAAGGGCCCTTTTGTATCTAAAATAAAGTTAAATAAAGTTACAAAGGACCAGGGACTGATTCTGCCAAACCTGAAATTTTTTTAACCTGAAATCAAGGTTGTCGCGGCCCGCGAAGACTCCCCTTGAGTCCTACGCGGCCCGCGAGAGACGCCCAGTTCTGCAAAATGTTGACAGCTGCTGGTTGAAGTCCCGATCGCATTCGCATACATTGAAAAAGGATGATTCTCAGCATTCATCCAATCAAAAGAGCGAACCTCAGAGGAAACTTGTGGATAACCAGGCTCCCAGGTACAACAAGGGTTGTACTTACAAATATTTCGTCTCTTGCAAACCAAGAGATTTCACAGGATAAAATGGAGCTATTGACTGTATGAAGTGGTTAGACGAGATGGAAACTGTTGTTGATATCAGTGGGTGTGCGAAGGAGGACGTCGTTAAGTTTGTGTCTCAATCCTTTAAAGGCGACGCCTTAACTTGGTGGAAAGCTTTGGTACAGTCCGCAGGAAAGGTTCCTCTATATAACCTTTCCTGGAATCAATTTGTTGATCTTATGAAGGACACATACTGTCCTCAGCATGAAGTGGAAAGGATTGAGACTAACTTCCTCACTCTGGTGATGAAGGATTTAGATTGCAGGTCTTATGTAACCAGTTTTAACTCAATGTCGAGACTTGTACCGTATCTGGTCACCCCTGAACCCAAACACATTGCACGTTTTATAGGTGGATTAGCCCCTGAGATAAAGGGAAACGTCAAGGCTTCTAAGCCTGCTACTTATAGATCTGTTGTAGATCTATCTTTGTCACTTACTCTCGATGTTGTAAGGAGTAAGGCAAAGAAAACCGCCGAAGAAGGGAAGAGGAAGAGGGATGACGACCAGTCCTATCATTCAAACAAAAGAAGAAAGGAAACTCTGGTTTCAAGAAGGGGCAGTCGGATGACAAGCGAAGATGTAAAACATGTAACAAAAGGCACTTTGGAAAGTGCAACCAAGATCCACAAGCTAAACCTTGTGGAATTTTCAAGAAGAAAGGGCACAAGACTGTTGAGTGCCGAAACATGAAGGATGCAACCTGTTAGGGTTGCAATGAAAAAGGGCATATCAAGACTAACTGCCCTAAAAATGCCAAGAAGCCTGAAGAGGCGAAGAAAACCAATGCTAGGGTTTTTCAGATGAATGCAAGGGAGGCGGTGAATGATGACAATGTCATAACAGGTTCCTTCCTCATTAATGATATTTATGCTAGAGTTTTATTTGATTCATGTGCTGATAAGTCTTTTGTAGACCATAAGTTTAGTAAGTTACTGAATCAGCCTATTAAAACTCTAGACATAAAATATGAGGTAGAACTCGCTGATGGTACCTTAGAAACTGCCTCAACTCTTCTTGATGGATGCTTTATATCCATTAAGAATCATTCTATCCTGCTATCCCTTTTGCCAATGAAATTGGATGGGTTTGATGTAGTTTTAGGCATGGATTGGTTATCGCACAACCAAGCCCAAATAGCATGCGATAAGAAACTAGTTAACATCAAAACCCCATCTGGTGAATTGGTCACCATTCAGGGAGATACACATTATGGTTTACCCGATAATGTGTCTATACTTAAAGCATCGAAGTGTCTAAAGAGCGGATGTGTCATCTACATGGCGTAAGTGACTGTTGATGAACCAAAACCCAAGATTGAAGATATTCCAATTATTTCGGAATACCCTGACGCCTTTCCTGATGAATTACATGGATTACCTCCTGAAAGGCAAGTTGAATTCAGGATAGACATTCTGCCAGGATCTGCACCAATTGCACGAGCTCCTTACCGTCTAGCGCCTACAGAAATGAAAGAGCTCAGGACTCAATTGGATGACTTACTGGAAAAGGGTTTCATACAACCCAGATCTACACCTTGGGGAGCTCCTATATTATTTGTGAAGAAGAAAGATGGATCAATGCGTCTATGCATTGATTATCGTGAGCTAAACAAGGTAACGATCAAGAATCGTTATCCATTGCCCAGGATCGATGACTTGTTCGACCAACTCCAAGGGGCAAGCTTCTTTTCGAAGATTGATTTGAGATCCGGGTATCATCAACTCAAGGTTAGAACTGAAGATGTACCAAAGACAACGTTCAGAACGAGGTATGGACATTATGAGTTCTTAGTGATGCCTTTCGGGCTCACTAATGCACCTGCAGCATTCATGGACCTCATGAATCGAGTCTGCAAGCCATACTTAGATAAGTTTGTCTTGTCTTTATAGACGACATACTTATCTATTCTCGTAGTCAAGTTGATCATGAGAAACATCTTCGATGTATCTTAGGATTGCTTCAAAAGGAGAAGCTGTATGCTAAATTCTCCAAGTGTGAGTTTTGGCTTCGTGAAGTCCAATTCCTTGGACATGTTGTGAGTGAGCGTGGTATCCAAGTAGATCCCGCTAAAATAGAAGCTATCATGAAATGGGAGGCACCTAAGACACCTACAGAGATACACAGCTTTCTGGGATTAGCTGGTTACTACAGAAGATTCATTGAAAACTTCTCAAAAATAGCTGCACCATTGACTACTCTGACCCGCAAGAATATGAAATTTGATTGGGGTCCAAAACAACAAGAGTCTTTTGAGATTCTTAAGCAGAAATTGAGCAATGCTCCTGTATTGACAATGCCTGAAGGTATAGAGGAGTTTGTTGTGTACTGTGATGCTTCACACACAGGCATGGGTTGTGTGTTCATGCAGAGAGGCAAGGTAATTGCCTATGCGTCACGACAACTAAAGGTGCATGAAAAGAATTACACCACCCACGATTTGGAGTTGGGTGCTGTTGTATTTGCACTTAAGTTATGGAGACATTATCTATATGGAACTAAATGTGTGCTATATTCGGATCACAAAAGTCTCCAACACTTATTCAATAAAAAAGAGCTTAATATGAGACAACGCCGTTGGATGGAGACTCTAAATGATTATGATTGCGAAATTCGCTACCATCCTGGAAAAACGAATGTAGTCGCTGATGCATTGAGCAGAAAAGAAAGGATTAAACCTATAAGGATTAATGCCAAAAGCATCGAACTTAAGAATAGCCTGAATGAAAGGCTGTTAGTTGCTCAGAAGGAAGCTGTTTTGGAAGCTAATCTTCCAAGTGAAAAGTTAGGTGTAATTGCTGAACAGTTAACACCTGGTAAGGATGGAATCCTTAGAATGAATGGAAGAATCTGGGTTCCTATTCATGGAGGGCTTCGAGATATAATCCTCCAGGAAGCTCACAATTCCAAATACTCAGTTCACCCTGGAGGTGACAAAATGTACCAAGATTTGAAAGCCAACTATTGGTGGATAGGCTTGAAAAAGTCCATTGCCACATACGTAGCTAAATGTCTGACTTGTGCTCAGATTAAAGCTGAACATCAAAAGCCGTCAGGTTTGCTACAACAGCCTGAACTTCCCACATGGAAATGAGAGATGGTAACCATGGATTTTATAACCAAGCTACCTAAAACGAGGCATGGAAATGATACTATATGGGTCATAGTTGACAGACTGACTAAGTCAGCACACTTCTTACCCATCAAGGAGACTCATAGCTCCGACAAGCTAGCTCAATTGTACGTGGATAAGATCGTATCTCTCCACGGAGTGCCGGTATCTATTATATCCAATAGAGATACTAGATACACCTCTCACTTTTGGAAAAGTTTCCAACAATCATTAGGCACTCGTTTAAATTTTAGTACTGCTTACCATCCTCAAACGGATGGACAAAGTGAACGTACAATTCAAACTCTGGAAAACATGCTTCGTGCATGTGTTATTGATTTGAGTGGTAGCTGGGATGACCACCTACCTTTGATTGAGTTCTCCTATAATAATAGTTACCATACTAGCATTCAGGCTGCGCCTTTTGAGGCATTGTATGGAAGGAAATGCAAAACGCCTGTTTGTTGGGCGGAAGTGGGAGAAGCTCAATTATCAGGACCTGATATAGTCCTTGAAACAACGGACAAGATTGTCCAAATTCATGTTCGCCTAAAGGCTGCCAGGGATAGGCAGAAAAGTTATGCTGACAAGAGGCGAAAACCTCTAAAGTTTGAGGTAGGCGATAAAGTCTTACTAAAAGTATCACCCTGGAAGGGTGTGATGCATTTTGGTAAGAAGGGTAAGTTAAGCCCGAGGTATATTGGACCATTCGAGATCATCGAATGTGTCGGCAGTGTAGCTTATAAGCTAAACTTGCCTGGAGCTTAGTGGAATTCACAATGTGTTCCACATCTGTAATTTAAAGAAATGTCTAGTTGATGAATCGCTAGCAATGTCTCATAAAGACGTACAGATTGATAAAAGCCTGAGGTTTGTTGAAAGACCTATATCGATCGAGGATCGACAGGTTAAAAAGCTCCGAAGGAAGCATGTGCCTATAGTGAAAGTTAAATGGGATGCCCGTAGAGGCCCTGAATATACGTGGGAAGTTGAGTCCACTATGCGATAGAAATACCCTCACTTGTTTCAGTAAATCTCGGGGTCGAGATTTCTTTTAAATGGGTGAGGATGTAACACCACGTAAAAACGTGTCCAATTATGTAAAGACACGTGTCCTAAACTCTAAATGTGCGAAAGTTTGAGTTTAAAGGACTAAAGTTGACAAACGATGAAAATATGTGTCCGAAGGGACTAAAAGTGTCAACATGCCAAACTTGTGCCTCTGAATGACCATACATGAAGAATATATTCTTAAACGAGTAATTATTTGGATATAAGGAGCCGTTTGTGAAAATAATCGGAAGATTATAAACTACAGGGGTTAAACGTGTCAACATGTAAATTCTTACCTCTGAGTGACCTTTTAACGAACCCGAGGCTTCATAATATTCAAATATACTCTCAAGAATAAGTGATATCAGTTTCACGAGGTTTCGAGATCGTTATGCAAGTTTTCGAGACTTTGGGTAAAAAGCGTCAATGTGATGAAACTAGTATTTCGGAGATCCTTTAATGAAACCGAACCTAACGGAGTTTGGTTATACTCCCATGTTCCTCTACAAACTAACTACAAGGGCCCTTTTGTATCTAAAATAAAGTTAAATAAAGTTACAAAGGACCAGGGACTGATTCTGCCAAACCTGAAACAATTTTTACCTGAAATCAAGGTTGTCGCGGCCCACGAAGACTCCCATTAAGTCCTACGCGGCCCGCGAGAGACGCCCAGTTCTGCAAAATGTTGACAGCTGCTGGTTGCATCCTGTTCTACCGCCTTAAACATTCCAAACTCGAAACCTGGAGCTTGTTGATGGTTTTAATTTACCACTAGGACACTTGTAAACATTTAGAATCATTCCATAACACCTGTGATGATCATAGAAGGTGTTCTTCAAGTATAAATAGGCACTAGGTTGCACTAGTTCATTTGCTCATATCCTTCATTTCTTCTCTACTTTCTCATCTGGTGGTTCCTGATAAAAAAGGGAGCTTGTTCTTGTAGAAAAGATAGCTAGGACCCTTTGTAAGTGTCTTAGCCCCTTCTTTAGTTCAGTTTTTAATTTAAAAACCAAAAAGTCAAAGTTATCGTAATCTGACTTTGACCTTTGGTTTAAACCCAAATGGTCCAGCCACTGTTCGAGATGAATGTGGTTATGTGACCATAATTAGGTAGGTGATTAACCCTTAAAAGGACACCTCCTAATTATTTCGTTTGCTTAGTTAATTGTCGGGTCAAATTATTTAATTAAAAAGTCAAACTGGACAGATTTGTTAATAATAATTAAAATTAATAATGCAGAGATTATAAATTATATTTTAACACTCTAATAACTTAGTACTTACTATTAGAACATGTTTAGGCATGTTCAACCCGACAATTCTCAGTTTAGGGTCGGTTCGCAACCGAAAGTCGCAAAAGCTTGACTTTTGCTTTGACTTTCAGTTTTGACCTGATTGAGCTTAATTCTTCCATGTTTTAAGCTTCCATTAGGACCATATTATGTTGTAGTATAACCCTCTGAGGTTATATTACCTGGTCATTTGTATTCTGAATTATATATTAAGTTTCGTTATTATGCTTATAAATGCCCATTTTGCCCTTTTGACATATAAACGAGATTTTTGAAAATGTGAGACGACAAAAACCTTTATTACTGATATATAAGTATGTCCAGGAAGTTTGACTTCTATTTCTGGTCTCAAAATAAAGTTATGCAAGATATCGTACATTGAAACTTTTTAGTAATTAAATTACGCTATCTTGCATAAGGCATGTTTAAACATGGATTTTGAACCAAAACTCTTTACCTACTGTTAAGATATTATTTTTAGGGATTTTTAGGATTTTTGTTCAGATTATAAACTGATCATATCATTGAGTTCTTGTATAATTCGGTAAATGACGATAATACCCTTTTCATGCATAAAATGAGATTAACATATGATTTGAATGCCAAACCTTTTCCTACTGATATTATACATTAAATAAAATATTTTGAACAGTTGAGACTGATCAAAATCTCAGATTTCCATAAACATCTTAATTATCATCAATTAGCGATTTTTACGCTAATTAGGTGCATAGTATGGTTTAAGACCATATTTAACACCTAAGACTTGTTACTTACTGATTTTATAAATAAAATTTAATATTTTTACAGTAGGTATAAGTCATGAACTCAGACTTCCAATCATGTCCCTAAAAGCATATGTGAACTGACCAAAATACCCTTTCGGGGTATAGTTTGGCCATAAACGGTATATCACACATATGTATGATATCTTACTATTACAACAACATAAAATACATATTTTCACTGAATGTTTTAGACCAGAACCTCAGTTTATTATTAAATCTCTTTTATAAATATTAAAATGACCAAAATGCCCCTACGGGACTTAAATTGGTTTTAAATACTTTATGGGCACATATGTTAACATCCTACTGATGTATTAACATATTATGAGCATAATAACTTGTGGGATGTGTATATGGTTCATTCGGTTACCCGTTAAGCATTTATGTGTTCGATTCGGTTTATGTGACTAGTTTACATAAAATAGCCGAAATGGGTTTAACCTTATCATTTTCACCTCAAAATCCAGAATGTGATTAGTTTACCCATATTATACAAGTATCCAAACTTGTCGGGTCTAAATCACGTTCTATTCTGGTCTTCACTTAATCTAGCGTATAGAACCGTTAAATAAAGTCCCGTTAGTATCCTAATAGGTTAATAAACCTTCCATACAGATTGAGTAGCCTCGGTAGAAGGTATTTACACAAAGCTTTAGGAAACATACGGCTGAGTTACATCTTAACACATCTAGCTCAGGTAAATACTTTTAACTTATTTTCCGTTATACGGGCTTGGGATACGGTATTATAATAATACCGCTTGGTCGGATATGAAATCATTTAGTCGAATTATGATTAATAAATTTACATGACCCGTTTTAATCTGTTTTGTTTGATAACATAAACATTGGGGGTTAATACGACCGTGTCCTAGATATCTTTGGCTCATTTCATTTGTAAATGACCACAACTTATGCACGGGGTGTAGGCATACACCTGACAGATGCAAAATGCAAAATGCTAAATAACCCACATGTTGGGGATAACTCCTTTGTGGGTTTTATAGTGGTGAGTCGGTTAATCATGACCGGCTTCCAAACTGGTCCCATATGTATGAAAAACATGTAAAACGGTATACAAGATTATCTTAAATAATTGTCCCAAGTTATAAATGGTTTGTGCCTTGAGCACTTAAATCAATTTTCATAAACTCTTTTCAATTGAGTCGGTTAATTGTATTTACCAGTGAAAACTGACGTATTTTCCAAAGATTAAGTGACAGGTACCTCTCGTAACTAGGCTGGAGCTACTCGGTGTCAAATAAGAGGATCTTGCAAATCCTTAGATGCCTGAAGTCTGTTATTTAAGTTTTCTTGTATATTGTTCTATGATCCGCCTGTGGATCTCAATTACAACCAGTCTGTATATTCTTTTATTTGGACACTCAGACACTATGGTTTGTAATATGTTTGGAAACCGGACCTAACGCAAATCCCCAAGAATTAGGGTTAAAAGCGTCAACAAGGCGAAACATATTTTTTTCGGTGATCGTTTAACGAAACCGGACCTAACGATGTTTGGTTATACTCCCTAGATCATCTACAAACTAACTACAAGGGCCTATTGTGATTAAAATGAAAGATATGAAGTTTAAAAAGGTACAGGGACTGAATATGACAAGTTTAAAACTTGTTTGACTGGTCTTCTATGGGGTGGCGCTGTGCCACACCCTACCCCTTATGCCGTCGCATGACGCGACGACCCTGTTTCGACAGAATGTTGATGCCAGGTGCTGGTTACCTCCTTCCTTGTGCTCCAAACCAAAACTAAACTAATTCCATGGCTTGTTGATGGTTTTAAAATACCACTTGGACACTTGGAGGCATCTAAATTCACCCCTATACACCTGTAGTGATCTTATGTAACCTCCATGCACTATAAATAGGCTCTTGGGGCAGCCATTATCCTTGCACCATTCACTTAAATCACTCCTCTCTCTAGTTCAAGTGTTTTCTTGAGCATTCTGGGATTCCTGGTCATAAGGAAGCTCATTCTTTAGTAGAAAAGATTGCTAGGACCTTTTGTAAGTGTCTTAGCCCCCTCTTTAGTTCAGTTTTCTTATTTAAAAACCGAAAAGTCAAAGTTACGTAAAATAGCTTTGACTCTCGGTTTAAACTCAAATGGTCCAGCCATTGTTAGAGGCGAATATGGCTATGTGACCATAATTAGGTAGGTGTTAATCCCTTATAAGGGCACCTCCTAATTATCTCGTTTGCTTAGTTAATTGTCGGGTCAAACTAATTAATCAAAAAGTCAAACTGGTTAGAATTTGAAATAATAATCAAAACTAACAATGCAGAGGTTATAAATTATATTTTATCACTCAAATAACTTGGTAATTATTATTAGAACATGTTTAAGCATGTTCAACCTGACAATTCTGAGTTTAGGGTCGGTTCGTAACCGAAAGTTGCAAAAGCTTGACTTTTGTTTTGACTTTCAGTTCTGACCCGATTAAGCTTAATTCTTCTATGTTTTAAGCTTCCATTAGGACCATATTATGTTGTAGTATAACTCTCTGAAGTTATATTACCTGGTCATTAGTATTTTGAATTATATGCTAGTTTCCTTTATTATGCTTATATTTGACCGTTATGCTCTTATATCATAAAAACAAGAATTTTGAAAATGTGAGAGGACAAAAAGCTTCATTACTAATATGTAAGTATGTCAATTAAATTTGACATCAGTTTCTTGTCTCAATCGAAAGTTATGTAACATATCGTAAAATGAAAATTTTTATTAATTAAATAGCATTTTTAGCATAACTCATGCTTAAACATGGAATTTGACCCAAAACTCATTACCTACTGTTAAAATATTATTTTTAGGAATTTTTGGAATTTTTGGTCAGATTATAAACTGACCATATCATTGAGTTCTTGTATAATTCGATAAATGACGATAATACCCTTTTTGTTCATAAAATGAGATTAACATAAGATTTGCATACCAAATCTTTTTCTACTGATATAATGTATTAAATAAAATATTTTGAACATCTTAGACTGATCAAAATCTCAGATTTTCATAAACATCTTAACTATCGTCAATTATCGACTTTTACGCTACTTAAGCGCATAGTATGGCTTTAAAATCATACTAAACACTTAAGACTTGTTACCTACTGATGTTGTAAATAAATTTTAATATTATTACAGTAGGTATGAGTGATGAACTCAGACTTCTAAAAATGTTCTTAAAAGCATATGTGAAATGACCAAAATACCCTTTCGGGGCATAGTTTGGCCATAAATGGTAAATCACACATATGCATGATATCTTACTGATATAACAACGTAAAATAAATATTTTTACTGATTATTTATGACCAGAATATTAGTTTACTATAAAACCTCTTTTATAAGTATTAAAATGACCAAAATGCCCCTACGGGACTTAAATTGGTTTTAAATACTTTTTGGGTATATATGTTAACATCCTACTGATGTATTGTCATATTTTAAGCATAATAACATATGAGACCTGTATATAGTTCATTTGGTTACCCGTTATGCAATTATGCATTCGGTTCGGTTTATGTAGCTAGTTTACATGAATTAGCCGAAATGGGTTTAACCTTATCATTAAATCTTCAAAATCCAGAATGTGTTTAGTTTACCCATATTATACAAATCCATACTTGTTGGGTCTAAATTACATTCCATTCCATTCTGGTCTCCGCTTAATCTAGCATTTAGAACCGTTAAGTATCTTTCAAACTAACTGGTCTAAGTCTTTGACTTAAATAAAGACCCGTTAGTACCCTAATAGGTTAATAAACCTTCCATACAGATTGAGTAGCTTCGGTAGAAGGTATTTACATAAAGCTTTAGGAACATACGGCTGAGTTACATCTTTACACATCTAGCTCAGGTAAATACTTTTAACTTATTTTCCCTTATACGGGCTTGGGATACGGTATTATAATTATACCGCTTGGTCGGGTATGAACTCATTTAATCGGATTGTGATTAATAAATTGCATAACCCGTTTTAGTCTGTTTTGTTTGATAACATAAACATTGGGGGTTAATACGACCGTGTCCTGGATATCCTTGGCTCATTTCATTTGAAAATGGCCACGACCTATGCACGGGGTGTAGGAATACACCTGACAGATGCAAATGCTAAATAACCCACATGTTGGGGATAACTCCTTTGTGGGTTTTATAGTGGTGAGTCGGTTAATCATGAGCGGCTTCCAAACCGGCCCCATATGTATGACAAACATGTAAAACTGTATACAAGATTTTAATAAAGATTGTCCCAAGTTATAAATGGTTTGTGCCTTGTGCACTTAAATTAATTTTTATAAACCCTTTTCAAATGAGTCGGTTAATTGTATTTACCAGTGAAAACCGACGTATTTTTCCAAAGACTAAGTGACAGGTACCTCTCGTAACTAGGCTGGAGCTACTTGGTGTCAAATAAGAGGATCTTGCAAATCCTTAGATGCCTGAAGTCTGTTATTTCAGTTTTCTTGTATTTTGTTTTATGATCCGCTTGTGGATCTCTATTACAACCAGTCTGTATATTCTTTTGTTTGGACACTCGAACACTATGGTTTGTAATAGTAATTATCTACCAAGCCTTCCGCTGTGCTATATTATTGTGTATATTGACTATGATGATATCAACTACGTCACGATACTCCCCACCGGGCCCAGCGGTAATATGTGGAAATATCGGGGTGTGACAATTTACGGCCGGTTGTAACTGATCGCACACTTCCTCCTCACACAATGGTATGCCGTACACATTGGACTGCATGTTGTACCAGCTTGTGATGCACCTCGCACACTTGCTTAGCACACTTAGTAAGATATCCACCCGACCAACACGTCATACAAACAAATACTGCATGACCACACACTATGGTGTGGTTGCATACTCCAATGTGAGTCGCACACCATAGTGTCGCACACCTTTATTGGGCTGGATAAAACGTTGGATAGCACACTAACTCAGATTGGGCCGTACACGGGTATGGACCATCGACCTATGTTGAGTCGCACACTCTTAACAGGCCCTTACATTGGGCCGCACACTTGAATGTTATGCTTATACGTTCTTGGACCGCAACGTGCATTTATGTGTTGACTGTTATGCTTATATGTTTCGTGATGAACATTGCTTGTATGCAACTTGCTAGTATACGTGTAGTTCAATGCGTGCATTACTTGAATATGAACATGACTTGTATGGTAACTGTAAGGACCTACAAAAATGTCCCACAACACTCCGTAAGTAGAATCCCGGACCCCTAAAACCCTAATCCTTGTGAAAAAAACCAAGAAAATCAATTTTTATTGGTCGCTCGTGGGCCGCGTAAGGTTTAAGCCAAGCTTACGCGGGGCGCGACAGCTTGGTGAAATCTCCGGATAAGCTTTTGGCCACGTGTCTGACACGTGGCAGACCTACGGCGTGACACGACAGCCCTAGCCGTAGCTAGGGTGGCCCTCGCGGGCCGCGTAAGATTTCTTTAAGGTTTATGCGGGCCGCGAGAGACTCATTTATCAGCTATAAATTGGACGTGCATGGGGCTTTCATCTGTGTTTGAAAATTCACTTCAAAAGTCACTCTAAACTGTTCGAATCTGTGTATTACGAGTCGAAACACTGCTATGATTACAGGGTAATAACTCGATCACTGCTATGATACAATGTCCGATCGATTGAAATCGATCCGATGGATGTTTAAGTGCTGCCCGAATCCGGGCTATACTTTGTCATTTGTCGTGAGGGTTTTTATTTCGTGAGTTTATCGTAAATGTTGTATTAAGTTACTAACCTAGTTTCGTGTGCATTGTTATTAAACTAGGTTACCAGGCTTAATCAGTAGGCTTACTCTGCCCGTCTAAACTCGCAATGTGAGTCATTCTGTTTTTATTAAAATTGCTTTACAAAACCCTAAATGTTTTCCAGTTATACTTTGCAGTAATTAAGTCTTTGCTAATCTTTAATTACTGGCAGTATGTGGGGGTTTTGTGCACATTACTACTAACGATTTATCACTTTAGGTGGGCGAGCCTAATTAGTGATATGTCCACAGTCATAGATTCGATCGAGTGACAGCTGAACCAGCTAATTATAAGATAGGGGCAAATATAAAAACCCTTAATGCTGTAAATTGTAACAATGTGTCAGTTTGTGCAAATTGAATGACTCGCCAGTATTTCCCCGCTGATAAAATCTTTTTAAACATGTTTCAGGTGATTTACTGTGAACAAGGAAAAGTGCCGAGTAGCACTACCAGCTTGGATAAAGTGGCCAGTAAATAAATAAACATGTTTTTGTAAACAGGGAATTTCCCCGTGAAATTCCTTTATTGTAAATTACGGGGTTTGCCCGAAAATGTGAAATAAAATAATTGGGCATTTTCAGTTTTAAAAGATCCTGTTAATATTTTCGCTGCCAAATTAACCACCAATACCATGGGTTTCTGTTCCGCGACCTCTGGACCGGGTAAAACCGGGCCGGAGGCCTTGAAAGAAAAAGGTGGTATCAGAGCCACTGATTTAAACCAATTAAGTATTTAGAAATACTTAATTTTCCAAATTGTCATTCTGTGAAAATTTAACTTAATAAATAAAATTTTAACTTGAATTTGTGTATTTCTTCATGTGTGCTAACAGCATGAATGAACTGTCGGATGCACTCCGAAACTTTACTATCCATACCACTGATATGGATACCACAGGAATCCAATCTGGCTATCAAGCGGATACTGAGGAGCCACCAGTGTTCCAAGCCGAGCCCCAGGAGAAACCTAAGCCTAAAAAGAGGAGAAGAATCCTGGACTGGACACGCGGACAAAGGAAGAAGCCACCTGCCCAACGGGTAAAGAAGACAGAGGATCCCAAAGGGAAAGGAAAAGAGATAGGGGAAAGCTAGGGTCAGGCCCAAGAGTTACCACCTTGGGAAGAACTTGATCGCAAACTTGCAAACTGTGACCTCATCGGACCAGCCGACGAGACCCTTTTCAACTTCCCCGCCCAATCACAACTTCCAATTAATTTGGAACCTGCAATTCCGGACCCTATTGTCAACCACCAACTTCTACTTGGAAAATTAGAGGAATGGTGGACGCGTGACTGGTAATTTCAGAATTTCATGAATAATCCTAATGTTTATTTTCCCCAGTTTGATCCTGAACCTGCACCGTACCCACCTATGAGCACAGAAAACTTAGCTGAACTCCACCACTATGGCGAGGAACTGGTGGACGCAGGAAATAGGATTCGGGAAGTGGGGGAGAAGATCTCATGGAAATACGACGAGAGGGAGCGTCGTTTCTGAAAGGCCAGCTGACTGGGGCGGTGTGTTTGTGTAATAATATAAAAACAATATAGTAATAATAGTAATAATATAATATTGTATAATAATAATTAAAATAAAACTTTTGTAAAATAAATGATGTGTATCAATGCATACTAATATATATAAAATATAGAAGTCGCAAGGTCGACAATTTTGGTTATACGTATTGACTTGATTATGCGTGATTGCCCTGTTGTGTGTTTGGTTGCTATCTATTTTGTGGCAATAATTTGTATATATGGTTCATTATTCAGATGGAAAACGTGGAAAACCAACCGGCAAACGAAGTTAACCAATCTGAACAAAATAATGAAGACCAATTTCTTAATAGACAATATATTGAGAATATCGTTGCTCAGGGAATAGCTAATGCTATCCCAGCAATCATCGCTGCTGCTAGAAATCCTGTTGAACCTTCACAAGCTAACCACAGCAAACGCACCCGCGATGATAACTTTAGTAACAGTGTCAACGGGGGCGGTAATAATAATAATAACGTGGTTCCAGCCCCATTTCTTAAGAGAATGAAAGTGGCAACGAATGGTTGCACTTACAAAGAATTTCTTGCCTGTAAGCCAACTGAATTTGCAGGAAATGAAGGGGCAACTGCCGCACTACATTGGTTAGAAAAAACCGAAGCAGTGAATAAAATAAGTAAATGTACGGAAGAAGATCAGGTGATGTATGCATCCCACCTTTTCAAGGAAGAGGCGTTAGAATGGTGGAATACGGTGCTGCAAGCCAAAGGAAGTAACGTGGCTTATGCCTTGAGTTGGGAAGAATTCAAGGAACAGGTGGAAAGAAAATTTTGTCCCGACTATGAAAAGGAACAAATGACAAACAAGTTCCTGAACCACCGGATGGTGGATGTTGACTGTCGAGGGTATACCTCAAAATTTTTCGGGTATGCCAGAATTGTACCAACTCTAGCTTCGCCAGAACCGGTACTTATTTCTCACTATATTTGGGGTTTAATTAGTGAAATCCATGATATCGTCAAAGCTGCGAGACCCCGCACAATTGATGATGCGGTGCAATTAGCCAACACCTTAACCAACGGGCTGGTACGTCCAAGAGAAGAAAATCAGAAAAAGGAATTGGCCCAAAAGATTACCCAAGGATTTTGTGTGTGTAATAACAGTAATTTAAAGAGAAAGGGAACAGGGCAATCTTCCACCCCGCCATTTTGCGGAAATTGTAAAAAGAAACATTTTGGAAAATGTAAGGAAAATTGTAATTTCTGCAAAATTCCGGGTCACCGAGAGGAGGAATTCAAGAAGAAATCAAAGATCTGCTACAATTGTGGCGAAGCTGGACATTTTAGACCAGAATGTCATAAATTGGTCAAGCCAACTGACAACAAGGTAAAAACGACTGATGGGGCTACTAAAAAGAATGCAAGGGCCTTTCAGCTGACAACACAAGAAGCTGATCTTATTCCAGATGTGATCGCTGGTACGTTTCTTGTACATGACGTTTATGTAAAAGTATTATTTGACTCTGGTGCAAACCAAAGTTTCATAAATTCTTCTTTCTGCTAAGCTCTTAAGCAACCTTTAACTAAACTCAGGAAAATTTATAAGGTGGAGACGGCATATGGAAATTCTGTTAATATAGATAAGGTTTTGCAAGAAGAAAAGATAGAACTTTCAGGCCATAAATTTTCTGCAAACCTATTGCATATGAATTTAGCAGGATTCAACGTCGTGTTTGGAATGGATCGGTTAGTAGCCAACCATGCTCGAATCCTATGTGATAAGAATTCCATATGAATTCATACACCCGTAGGAGAAGTAATTGTAGTTACAGGAGATAAGCCGCGGAAACCAATGAAGTTCATTTCAGTAATGAAAGTTGCTAGTTATGATAAAAAACAAGGAATAGTGTATATGATTTCGGTAATCATTAACACAAAAAGTAAGGAACTTAAGGAAATTCCAATAGTATCAGAATACCCGGATGTATTCCCAGAAGAGCTACCTGGACTACCACCCGATAGGGAAGTAAAGTTTAGAATTCATCTAATTCCTAGAACTACACCGATAGCTAAGGCACCTTATCGGTTAGCACCCACCGAAATGTTAGAATTGAAAAAACAGTTAGATGAATTATTAAGCAAAGGATTCATACAACCTAGTTCATCCCCGTGGGGAGCACCGGTGTTGTTTGTGAAAAAGAAGGATGGTGCGATGCGAATGTGTATCGATTATAGGGAATTGAATAAGGTTACAATTAAGAATCGATACCCATTACCTAGGATTGATGATCTTTTCGATCAACTTCAGGGAGCTAGATATTTCTCTAAGATAGACTTGCGCTCCGGATACCATCAGTTGAAGGTACAAGAAGAAGACATACCTAAAACTGGCTTCAGGACTAGGTATGGTCATTACGAGTTTACAGTCATGCCCTTCGGGTTAACGAATGCTCCTGCAACATTCATGGACTTGATGAATAGAATCTGTAAACCGTATTTGGATAAATTCGTAATTGTCTTCATCGACGATATACTTATTTATTCCAAAAGCCAGGACGAGCATTGTGAGCACCTACATGCACTCTTAACTTTGTTAAGAAAGGAAAAGCTTTACGCCAAATTCTCGAAATGTGAATTTTGGCTACAGGAGGTGCAATTTTTAGGACACATGGTGAACCATGAAGGTATTCACGTAGATCCTTCCAAGATAGAAGCAATAACCAAGTGGAAGGTCCCGCAATCAGCTACGGAAGTTAGAAGTTTTCTAGGATTAGCTGGATACTATAGGCGCTTTATTAAGGACTTTTCTAAGATAGTTGTTCCGTTAACTAAGTTAACATGTAAAACAGTTAAGTTTGAATGGGGAGCCAAGCAAGAAGAGGCCTTTAGGATTTTAAAACAAAGACTAACAAACGCCCCAATTCTAGCTTTACCAGACGGAACAGAAGATTTTGAAGTTTACTGCGATGCTTCAAAGCTAGGATTAGGATGTGTGCTAATGAAACACAAAAAGGTAATTGCGTATGCCTCAACACAGTTGAAAAAGCACGAGGAGAATTATACGACTCATGACTTAGAGTTAGGAGCAATAATTTTTGCCCTTAAGATTTGGAGACATTATTTGTATGGAAGAAAGTTTACCGTCTATACAGATCATAAGAGCTTAAGATACATATTTGGACAAAAAGAATTAAACATGAGGCAAAGGAGATGGATAAGTGACTACGATTGTGATATCCAATATCACGAAGGAAAGGCAAATGTAGTAGCAGATGCCCTAAGTCGTAAGTATCATGAGAAACAAAGAAGAGTTCGTGCTCTTAGATTAAGTTTACAATTAGATTTAATGGAACAACTGAAGAACAATCAGAAACAGCAATCCAGGATGATGCTGAAGGAATGAAAGGACGAATAAAGGAACTAGAACAAGGGACTGATGGAATTTAGAGATTCCATAGGAAAAGGATTTGGGTACCTAAGCAAGGAAATTAAAGAGATAAGATTTTAGAAGAAGCCCACAAATCCTGGTATACGATGCATCCTGGTAATAACAAAATGTACCAAGATTTAAGAAATAATTTATGGTGGATAGGAATGAAGAAGGACATAGCTAGATATGTGTCTAAGTGCCTAACTTGTTCACAAGTTAAGGCAGAACACCAGAAACCCTCCGGTCTACTTCAATAGTTAGAAATGCCTGTATGGAAGTGGGAACTAATAACAATGGACTTTGTTACTAAGTTGCCCAAAACCAGGAAAGGTAACGATGCAATCTGGGTGATTGTAGATCGATTAACCAAATCCGCTCATTTCCTGCCAATAAAGGAAACCTTAAGCATGGAAAGGTTAGCAAAGTTATACGTAGATGAAATACTATCCTTACATGGAGTCCCACTCTCCATTGTGTCAGACAGGGATAGTCGATTCACTTCACATTTCTGGACAAGTTTCCAAGAAGAAATGGGGATGCGACTAAATTTAAGTACTGCATACCATCCCCAATCAGATGGACAAGAGAAAGGACGATCCAAACTTTAGAAGACATGCTCAGAGCATGTGTTATAGACTTCGGTGGAAACTGGGACGACCATTTACCATTAGTAGAATTCTCCTATAACAATAGTTACCATGCAAGCATCGAGGCTGCCCCATTTGAAGCACTATATGGACGAAAGTGTCGAACTCCAGTTTGATGTGCAGAAATAGGAGAAAGTCGATTATCGGGTCCCGAGATTGTACAGGAAACCACCGACAAGATAACTCAAATCAAGGAAAGACTGAAAATGGCTCGAGATCGCCAGAAGAGTTATGCAGATAATCGATGCAAGCTGTTAGAATTTCAAGTTGGAGACAAAGTACTGCTGAAAGTTTCTCCTTGGAAAGGAATAGTTCAGTCCGGTAAGATGGGAAAGTTAAGTCCAAGGTACATAGGACCATTCCCAGTGATCCAGCGGGCAGGACCAGTTGCCTATCGCTTACGACTACCAGAAGAGCTAGTCGGGGTACATGACGTGTTTCACGTATCTAATCTCAAGAAGTGTCTATCTGATGAATCCCTAGTAGTATGTCACACCCCGATATTTCCACGTATTACCGGTGGGCCCGGTGGGGAGTATCGTGACGTAGTTGATATCATCATAGTCAAACAACACAATTTAAATGCACAGCGGAAGCATAGGATAAATATATTACAATCCGATTCAAAAGTAATATTAAATATTACAACGGAATGTAAGATGGATCCACAGGCGGATCTTAAAACAGAAAGATAACATTGTTCAACAGACTTTAGGCATCTAGAACTTGCGAGATTCCCTATTAACGCCCTGAGCTCCCAGCCAATTACGTACAGTTCCTGTCACTTAATCTTTTTTGGAAAAATACGTCAGTTTACACTGGTAAATACAATTAACTGACTCATTTTGAAAATGTTTGAAAAAATGATTTGAATGCATTTGGCATAAAACTTTTTATAACCTGGGATAATTATTTATATATAAACTTGTAAAAGAATTACATGTTTCTTATACGTTCAGTACCCCGGGCTGAATACCGGGTTAAAGATTAATAGACACACCACATGATATAGTCCCGCGGCGAGTTATTCCCAAAACCGGCGGTTATACCTTATTATTTATATATACACTGTCGGGTGTACGCCTACACCCCGTGCTTAGGTCGTGGCCATTTCTTAAAATGATGCCAAGGATATCCGGGATATGGTCATTAACCCCCAAAGGCTTTAAGCAAACAAAATAATTTAAACGGGTCATATCAATAAATTAACCTTCATACAATCAAAAATTCAAGGCCCGACCAAGCGGTATTTTATTTACCGTACCCCAAGCCCGTATAGCGAAAATAAGTTAAAAGTATTTACCTGAGCTTAAAAATGCAATTTATACTCAGCCGTATATCCTAATCAGCAAGTGCAAGTACCTTTACTGGGGCTCTTAATCTGGAACTAAGGTTTTTAATAACCTATTAGATTCCTAACGGGTCTTAATTAAGCCTATGCTTAGACCGGTTAGTTTTAAAGGAGGATACGGTTCAAAACGCATGATTAAGCGAAGACCGGATTAGAATGTGGTTTAGACCCGACAAGATTGTATACTTGTGTAATAAGGGTAAACTAAACATATTCTGGATTTTTGAGATAAAAATGATAAGGTTTGACCCGTTTCGGCTAATTTATGCAAACTAGTTACATAAGCCGATCCGAACGCGAAAAGTGCGTAACGGGTAACCAAAAGAGTCATGAACAGGTTTCCTAAGTTAATATGCCTTTAATATGTTGTGATATCAGTAGGATACCTTCCATTATGCCCAAAGCGAATTTAAAACCAATTTATGCCCCGTAGGGGTATTTTGGTCATTTTAAAGGTTATAAGAGAGGTTAAATAATAATCTGAGGTCCTGGTCTGATATAATTAGTAAAATACTCAATTTAATAAGTTATATCAGTAGGGTATTACATATATGTGAAATTTATTATTTATATCCAAACTATGCACCGAAGGGGCATTTTGGTAATTTCACATAAGCTTTAAAGGTCAAAATTAGAATTCTGAGTTTAAAACTTTTGCCTACTATTTAATTATGAAAATTTACTTAAAACATCAGTAGGTATCAAACCTTATATGTTAAAAATAGTTTTAACTTATACTATGCGTTAAAAACGCGTAAAAAGGCGATTTTAAGCGATTTCTGGGTTTTATAAGAAAAGCTGATATTTTTATCATTTCAGAAAGCTTAATATGTTTTATTTATCATATAAAATCAGTAGCAAAAAGTTTGGTATCAAAATGTTATGTAAAACTCATTTTATGGCCAAAAGGGCAAAACCGGCAATTACCGAATCAAGGCTAGAACCCTATGTTATGCTCAGCCTAAAAATAAATAAAATTCTTCAAAAATCCCAAAATATTATTTTACATCGGTAGGTAAAAATTTTGGTATCAAAAATTGGGTTTAGATAGGCTTTATGCTAATTACGCCGTTTAATTAATAAAAAGCTTTTTAATTACACTATTGAGCATAACTCCTAATCTAGACCTCAAACTGATGTCAAATTTTAAGGACAAGTTTATAAATCAGTAATAAAGATTATTGTCCTCTCACATTTTCAAAATTCTCGTTGTAGGGTCAAAATGGCATAATGGTCAACATTTAAGCATATAACGGGAACATGTAAATGAATAGGATAACTAAGGATCCAAGTTGTATAACCTCAGAGGGTTACACTAACCTATAACATGGTCCTAAAGGAATCCTAAGGCATATCTAAACTAAGCTAAATCGGGTCAGAACTGAAAGTCAAAGCAAAAGTCAACTTTTGCGAGTTTCGGTTCCGAACCGAGCCTATACTTAGAATTGTCGGGTTGAACATGCCTAGACATGTTCAATTAATATTTACCAAGTTATTAAAGTGACAAAACTGATTTTATTGCCTTTATATCATTAATTATGAATTTTGTTTAAAAACGACTTATTTGACTTTTATTTTAATAACTTTGACCCGACAATTTAACTAAGCAACGTGGTAATTAGGAGGTGCCCTTTTGAGGGTTTAATACCTACCTAATTACGGTCACGTAGCCATGTTCGTAGTGAACAATGGCTTAACCGTTTAAAAGTCAAAGCGTTTATCGTAACGCTTGACTTTTCAGCTATAAACGCTAAACTAATGAACTAAGCACGAAGGAACACTTACGAATAGTCCAAAGGACTGAATGGAGGTTCCCATAAGCTTAGAATCCTCCTTGAATCAGAGAACTAGATCAGAATGGAAGAGGTGCAAGTTGGGATGAAGTGGGGAAGGGTATTTATAGGTTTTTCAAGACAGTTAAGATCGTTTATCGGTAAACGAGCCTTGATCTGGACCGTACACCTTATACCCACTGTTTTGGCAATCTATGGGTGCCCAAAACAGCCTATAGGATGAAGGAAAACCACTTGCAACACCTGGAAACAGCTGGAACAGGCTGTAAACTGATTTTTGCAGCTCTGATGGACTCACACGGCCCGCGTAAGAATCAAAGAGAGCTTACGCGGCCCGCCTACTACCCAGATCAGTAACAGAAGTTTCCAATAATTGCAGAAATGGTCCCTGTTAGCATATAAGGCCCTTTTTGACACGTTTAGTGCCCGATAAGCCCATTTCAAGGCTCTAAAATGAAGCCTAAACATAGGGGATAAGAAACATGCTCAAAAACATGTCGGATGTCAGTTCGTTTGGCCGTACGGTCGCGTTGTTCGACTAATTACGACGAAACACGAACGGATGCAAAAACGATCCAAACTACGTGACGAATGGAATTTTATCAAGACAAACACTAAAATAAAATATTTTAGTGCTTACATAAATTTTTGGGTGTCCGTGTATAATCAGAATGTGAGATATGCGCGAAAATGCAAACTTGTGCACTTTTTGACACTTTTAGTCCCTGCTTGACTTAAAAGTTTATTTTTGCGCATCAAACACCTCTAAGCCTATATCTAAGCTATATAAAGAATAAATAGGGTATGTTTAACTCATGGTCATATTCCGAAAGGTCCGTTACCATACGAATCGACATACTTTTGCAGTTTGACGCAATTAGTCCTTTAATCACTCAAAGTGGCGCGAAATGTCGTTTAATGATATCCAAGCTTTCCATGGCCCATAATGTTCATTCCCAAGCATATACTTAAATATTACTATGCTCCCGTTCGCATAAATGGTCACCGAGATGTGTAGATTTAAAAGTTGACGCTTTAGGCCCCTCTACTTCGCAAACCTGCGCATCTCATCATTTAATAGCATTGAAGCCTTATCTAATCCATATTAGGCATTCTTGAGAGTATTATTAAACATCACGATGCTTCGGGTCCACTAAAAGGTCATTCAGAGGTATAATTAAATATATTGACACTTTTAGTCCCTTTAACTTGCAAAGTTGCACGTAACTTTACTTTTAGGCATAAAAACCTTAGACTGCCAATAATTGGCATTCCCGAGAGTATAATTAAATATCAGGAAGCTCCTGGTTTGTTTAAAAGGTCACTCAGAGGTAATAATCAACATGCTAACGCTTTTAACCCTTCATTGCGCAAACTTTCAATTAATTACGCAAACGGCTACACTCGATCGCCAAGTGGCTCATTTGTGAATATAAATATCGTCAGAGGTTATTTAGAACTTATTTTAGGTATGCAAACACTTCCAGTCCTTTCATAATCAAAGTTTTCGATTTTTCAAAAAAAAATTAGTCCCTTAAATTCAATGTTTGACTTCATTAGGGTTTATTAAACGTGTCAATACATCATTGGACGTGATTTTACGAGGTATTACATAGTACCTCTTCAAGATCTAAAGGTAAATGAAAAGCTAAAATTTGTTGAGAAACCACTCCAAATAGAAGATAGAAAAATTAAGTTCCTCAAGCACAAAAGATTGGTGCTAGTCAAAGTAAAGTGGGATTCAAAAAGAGGACCTGAGTACACATGGGGACTAGAATCAGAAATGAAGCGAAAGTACCCTTACCTGTTTCAGTAAATCTCGAGGACGAGATTTTAAATAAGGTGGGGAGGATGTAAGGACCTGCAAAAATGTCCCGCAACACTCCGTAAGTAGAATCCTGGACCCCTAAAACCCCAATCCTTGTGAAAAACACCAAGAAAATCAAATTTTATTGGTTGCTCGCGGGCCGCGTAAGGTTTAAGCCAAGCTTACGCGGGGCGAGACTGCTTGGTGAAATCTCCGGATAGGCTTCCGGCCACGTGTCTGACACGTGGCAGACCTACGGCGTGACACGGCAGCCCTAGCCGTAGCTAGGGTGGCCCTCGCGGGCCGCGTAAGATTTCTTCAAGGTTTACGCGGGCCGCGAGAGACTCATTTTCAGCTATAAATTGGACGTGCATGGGGCTTTCATCTGTGTTCGAAAATTCACTTCAAAAGTCACTCTAAACTGTTCGAATCAGTGTATAACGAGTCGAAACACTGCTACGATTACAGGGTAATAACTCGATCACTGCTACGATACAATGTCTGATCGATTGAAACCGATCCAATGGATGTTTAAGTGCTGCCCGAATCCAGGCTATACTTTGTCATTCGTCGTGAGGGTTTTGATTTCGTGAGTTTATTGTAAATGTTGTATTAAGTTACTAACCTAGTTTCATGTGCATTGTTATTAAACTAGGTTACCAGGCTTAATCAGTAGGCTTACTCTGCCCGTCTAAACTCGCAATGTGAGTCATTCTGTTTTTATTAAAATTGCTTTACAAAACCCTAAATGTTTTCCAGTTATACTTTGCAGTGTTTAAGTCTTTGCTAATATTTAATTACTGGCAGTATGTGGGGGTTTTGTGCACATTACTACTAACGATTTATCACTTTAGGTGGGCGAACCTAATTAGTGATATGTCCACAGTCATAGATTCGGTCGAGTGACAGCTGAACCAGCTAATTATAAGATAGGGGCAAATATAAAAACCCTTAATGCTGTAAATTGTAACAATGTGTCAGTTTGTGCAAATTGAATGACTCGCCAGTATTTCCCCGCTGATAAAATCTTTTTAAACATGTTTCAGGTGATTTACTGTGAACAAGGAAAAGTGCCAAGTAGCACTACCAGCTTGGATAAAGTGGCCAGTAAATAAATAAACATATTTTTGTAAACAGGGAATTTCCCTGTGAAATTCCTTTATTGTAAATTACGGGGTTTGCCCGAAAAATGTGAAATAAAATAATTGGGCATTTTCAGTTTTAAAAGATCCTGTTAATATTTTCGCTGCCAAATTAACCACCAATACCACGGGTTTATGTTTCGCGACTTCTGAACCGGGTAAAACCGGGCCGGAGGCCGTGACAGAAAAAGGTGGTATCAGAGCCACTGATCTAAGCCAATTAAGTATTTAGAAATACTTAATTTTCCAAATTGCCATTCTGTGATTCTGTGAAAATTTAACTTAATAAATAAAATTTTAACTTGAATTTGTGTATTTCTTCATGTGTGCTAACAACATGAATGAACTGTCGGAGGCACTCCGAAACTTTACTATCCATACCACCGATATGGATACCACAGGAATCCAATCTGGCTATCAAGCGGATACTGAGGAGCCACCAGTGTTCCAGGCCCAGCCCCAGGAGAAACCTAAGCCTAAAAAGAGGAGAAGAATCCTGGACTGGAAACGCGGACGAAGGAAGAAGCCACCTGCCCAACAGGTAAAGAAGATAGAGGATCCCAAAGGGAAAGGAAAGGAGATAGGGGAAAGCTAGGGTCAGGCCCAAGAGTTACCACCTTGGGAAGAACTTGATCGCAAACTTGCAAACTGTGACCTCATCGGACCAGCCGACAAGACCTTTTTCAACTTCCCCGCCCAATCACAACTTCTAATTAATTTGGAACCTGCAATTCCGGACCCTATTGTCAACCACCAACTTCTACCCGGAGAATTGGAGGAATGGTGGACGAGTGACTGGCAATTTCAGAATTTCATGAATAATCCTGATGTTTATTTTCCCCAGTTTGATCCTAAACCTGCACCGTACCCACCTATGAGCACAGAAAACTTAGCTGAACTCCACCACTATGGCGAGGAACTGGTGGACGCAGGAAATAGGATTCGGGAAGTGGGGGAGAAGATCTCATGGAAATACGACGAGAGGGAGCGTCGTTTCTGAAAGGCCAGCTGACTGGGGCGATGTGTTTGTGTAATAATATAAAAACAATATAATAATAATAGTAATAATATAATATTGTATAATAATAATTAAAATAAAACTTTTGTAAAATAAATGATGTGTATCAATGCATACTAATATATATAAAATATAGAAGTCGCAAGGTCGACAATTTTGGTTATACGTGTTGACTTGATTATGTGTGATTGCCCTGCTGTATGTTTGGTTGCTATCTATTTTGTGGCAATAATTTGTATATATGGTTCATGATTCAGATGGAAAACGTGGAAAACCAACCGGCAAACGAAGTTAACCAATCTGAACAAAATAATGAAGACCAATTTCTTAATAGACAAGATATTGAGAATATCGTTGCTCAGGGAATAGCTAATGCTATCCCAGCAATCATCGCTGTTGCTAGAAATCTCGTTGAACCTTCACAAGCTAACCACAACAAATGCACCCGCGATGATAACTTTAGTAACAGTGTCAATGAGGGCGGTAATAATAATAATAACGTGGTTCAAGCCCCATTTCTTAAGAGAATGAAAGTGGCAACGACTGGTTGCACTTACAAAGAATTTCTTGCCTGTAAGCCAACTGAATTTGCAGGCAAAGGGGCAACTGCCGCACTACATTGGTTAGAAAAAACTGAAGCAGTGATTAAAATAAGTAAATGTACGGAAGAAGATCAGGTGATGTATGCATCCCACCTTTTCAAGGAAGAGGCGTTAGAATGGCGGAATACGGTGCTGCAAGCCAAAGGAGGTAACGTGGCTTATGCCATGAGTTTGGAAGAATTCAAGGAATTGGTGGAAAGAAAATTTTGTCCCGACTATGAAAAGGAACAAATGACAAACAAGTTCCTGAACCACCGGATGGTGGATGTTGACTGTCGAGGGTATACCTCGAAATTTCTCGGGTATGCCAGAATTGTACCAACTCTGGCTTCGCCAGAACCGTTACTTATTTCTCACTATATTTGGGGTTTAATTAGTGAAATCCGTGATATCGTAAAAGTTGCGAGACCCCGCACAATTGACGATGCGGTGCAATTAGCCAACACCTTAACCGACGGGCTGGTACGTACAAGAGAAGAAAACCGGAAAAAGGAATTGGCCCAAAAGATTACCCAAGGATTTTGTGTGGGTAATAACAGTAATTTAAAGAGAAAGGGAACTAGGCAATCTTCCACCCCGCCATTTTGCGAAAATTGTAAAAAGAAACATTTTGGAAAATGTAAGGAAAATTGTAATTTCTGCAAAATTCCGGGTCACCGAGAGGAGGAATGCAAGAAGAAATCAAAGATCTGCTACAATTGCGGTGAAGCTGGACATTTTAGACCAAAATGTCCTAAATTGGTCAAGCCAACTGACAACAAGGTAAAAACGACTGATGGGGCTACTAAAAAGAACACAAGGGCCTTTCAGCTGACAACACAAGAAGCTGATCTTATTCCAGATGTGATCGCTGGTACGTTTCTTGTACATGACGTTTATGCAAAAGTATTATTTGACTCTGGTGCAAACCAAAGTTTCATAAATACTTTTTTCTGCCAAGCTCTTAAGCAACCTTTAACTAAACTCAGGCAAATTTATAAGGTGGAAACGGCAGATGGAAATTCTGTTAATATAGATAAGGTTTTGCAAGAAGAAAAGATAGAAATTTCAGGCCATAAATTTTCTGCAAACCTATTGCCTATGAATTTAGCAGGATTCAATGTCGTGTTAGGAATGGATTGGTTAGTAGCCAACCATGCTCGAATCCTCCGTGATAAGAATTCCATAGAAATTCATACACCCGCAGGAGAAGTAATTGTAGTTACAGGAGATAAGCCGCGGAAACCAATGAAGTTCATTTCAGTAATGAAAGTTGCTAGTTATGAACGAAAACAAGGAATAGTGTATATGATTTCGGTAATCATTAACACAAAAAGTAAGGAACTTAAGGAAATTCCAATAGTATCAGAATACCCGGATGTATTCCCAGAAGAGCTACCTGGACTACCACCCGATAGGGAAGTAGAGTTTAGAATTCATCTAATTCCTGGAACTACACCGATAGCTAAGGCACCTTATCGGTTAGCACCCACCGAAATGTTAGAATTGAAAAAGCAGTTAGATGAATTATTAAGCAAAGGATTCATACAACCTAGTTCATCCCCGTGGGGAGCACCGGTGTTGTTTGTGAAAAAGAAGGATGGTTTGATGCGAATGTGTATCGATTATAGGGAATTGAATAAGGTTATAATTAAGAATCGATACCCATTACCTAGGATTGATGATCTTTTCGATCAACTTCAGGGAGCTAGATATTTCTCTAAGATAGACTTGCGCTCCGGATACCATCAGTTGAAGGTACAAGAAGAAGACATACCTAAAACTGCCTTCAGGACTAGGTATGGTCATTACGAGTTTACAGTCATGCCCTTCGGGTTAACGAATGCTCCTGCAGCATTCATGGACATGATGAATAGAATCTGTAAACCGTATTTGGATAAATTCGTAATTGTCTTCATCGACGATATACTTATTTATTCCAAAAGCCAGGACAAGCATTGTGAGTACCTACATGCACTCTTAACTTTGTTAAGAAAGGAAAAGCTTTACGCCAAATTCTCGAAATGTGAATTTTGGCTATAGGAGGTGCAATTTTTAGGACACGTGGTGAACCACGAAGGTATTCACGTAAATCCTTCCAAGATAGAAGCAATAACCAAGTGGAAGGTCCCGCAATTAGCTACGGAAGTTAGAAGTTTTCTATGATTAGCTGGATACTATAGGCGCTTTATTAAAGACTTTTCTAAGATAGCTGTTCCGTTAACTAAGTTAACCTGTAAAACAGTTAAGTTTGAATCGGGACCCAAGCAAGAAGAGGCCTTTAGGATTTTAAAGCAAAGACTAACAAACGCCCCAATTCTAGCTTTACCAGACGGAACAGAAGATTTTGAAGTTTACTGCGATGCTTCAAAGCTAGGATTAGGGTGTGTGCTAATGAAACACAAAAAGGTAATTGCGTATGCCTCAAGACAGTTGAAAAAGCACGAGGAGAATTATACGACTCATGACTTAGAGTTAGGAGCAATAATTTTTTCCCTTAAGATTTGGAGACATTATCTATATGGAAGCAAGTTTATCGTCTATACAGATCATAAGAGCTTAAGATACATATTTGGACAAAAAGAATTAAACATGAGGCAAAGGAGATGGATAAGAGACTACGATTGTGATATCCAATATCATGAAGGAAAGGCAAATGTAGTAGCAGATGCCCTAAGTCGTAAGTATCATGAGAAACAAAGAAGAGTTCGTGCTCTTAGATTAAGTTTACAATTAGAGTTAATGGAACAACTGAAGAACATTCAGAAACAGCAATCCAGGATGATGTTGAAGGAATGAAAGGACAAATAAAGGAACTAGAACAAGGGACTGATGGAATTTAGAGATTCCATAAGAAAAGGATTTGGGTACCTAAGCAAGGAAATTTAAGAGATAAGATTTTAGAAGAAGCCCACAAATCCCGGTATACGATGCATCCTGGTACTAACAAAATGTACCAAGATTTAAGAAATAATTTATGGTGGATAGGAATGAAGAAGGACATAGCTAGATATGTGTCTAAGTGCCTAACTTGTTCACAAGTTAAGGCAGAACACCAGAAACCCTCCGGTCTACTTCAACAGTTAGAAATGCCTGTATGGAAGTGGGAACTAATAACAATGGACTTTGTTACTAAGTTACCCAAAACCAGGAAAGGTAACGATGCAATCTGGGTGATTGTAGATCGATTAACCAAATCCGCTCATTTCCTGCAAATAAAGGAAACCTTTAGCATGGAAAGGTTAGCAAAGTTGTACGTAGATGAAATAGTATCCTTACATGGAGTCCCACTCTCCATTGTGTCAGATAGGGATAGTCGATTCACTTCACATTTCTGGACAAGTTTCCAAGAAGCAATGGGGACGCGACTAAATTTAAGTACTGCATACCATCCCCAATCAGATGGACAAAGTGAAAGGACGATCCAAACTTTATAAGACATGCTCAGAGCATGTGTTATAGACTTCGGTGGAAACTGGGACGACCACTTACCATTAGTAGAATTCTCCTATAACAATAGTTACCATGCAAGCATCGAGGTTGCCCTATTTGAAGCACTATATGGACGAAAGTGCCGAACTCCAGTTTGATGGGCAGAAATAGGAGAAAGTCAATTATCGGGTCCCGAGACTGTACAGGAAACCACCGACAAGATAACTCAAATCAAGGAAAGACTGAAAACGGCTCGAGATCGCCAGTAGAGATATGCAGATAATCGACGCAAGCCGTTAGAATTTCAAGTTGGAGACAAAGTACTGCTGAAAGTTTCTCCTTGGAAAGGAATAGTTCGGTTCGGTAAGAAGGGAAAGTTAAGTCCAAGGTACATAGGACCATTCCCAGTGATCCAGTGGGTAGGACCAGTTGCCTATCGCTTACGACTACCAGAAGAGCTAGCCGGGGTACATGACGTGTTTCACGTATCTAATCTCAAGTAGTACCTCTTCAAGATATAGAGGTAAATGAAAAGCTAAAATTTGGTTAGAAACCACTCCAAATAGAAGATAGAAAGTGTAAGGCCCTATATGGTGTAGGTTTACGCCTATCTTTATCAAACACAAATATAGGCTATTGGGCTTAGCCTTGTAGTGGGTTAGATAGTAATGGAATAAGCCATGTGGGCTAATTAGGGATTTGGGCTTATTTAGTTAATTATATTGTGCATGTGGGCTTGGCCCAACTTGTAACTAGGTCACCCTATGTAACTATAAATAGGGTGAACCTAGGTTATTAGAAGGTTAGACATTTTTGAGAGGTTCTTCAGTATTTTCGATTTCTGTGTTGGTGTACCAGACGGTTCTCTAGAAACCGTGTGCACTTTGGTTTATTCAATCATTCAAGTTCTTGTTCTTATCACTTTTCTCAGTATTCCGCGCTTTGATTAGTGATTTTGATATCCGGTTGATAGTTTTTGGGACTTACAGAAAGATTAAGTTCCTCAAGCACAAAAGATTGGTGCTAGACAAAGTAAAGTGGGATTCAAAAAGAGGACCTGAGTACACATGGGAACTGGAATCAGAAATGAAGCGAAAGTACCCTTACCGGTTTCAGTAAATCTGGAGGACGAGATTTTAAATAAGGTGGGGAGGATGTAAGGACCTGCAAAAATGTCCCACAACACTCCGTAAGTAGAATCCCGGACCCCTAAAACCCTAATCCTTGTGAAAAAAAACCAAGAAAATCAAATTTTATTGGTCGCTAGCGGGCCGCGTAAGGTTTATGCCAAGCTTACGCGGGGTGCGACAGCTTGGTGAAATCTCCGGATAAGCTTCCGGCCACGTATCTGACACGTGGCAGACCTACGGCGTGACACGGCAGCCCTAGCCATAGCTAGGGTGGCCCTCGCGGGCCGCGTAAGATTTCTTTAAGGTTTACGCGGGCCGCGAGAGACTCATTTTTCAGCTATAAATTGGGCGTGCATGGGGCTTTCATCTGTGTTCGAAAATTCACTTCAAAAGTCACTCTAAACTGTTCGAATCAGTGTATTATGAGTCGAAACGCTGCTACGATTACAGGGTAATAACTCGATCACTACTATGATACAATGTCCGATCGATTGAAACCGATCCGATGGATGTTTAAGTGCTACCCGAATCCAGGCTATACTTTGTCATTCGTTGTGAGGGTTTTGATTTCGTGAGTTTATCGTAAATGTTGTATTAAGTTACTAACCTAGTTTCGTGTGCATTGTTATTAAACTAGGTTACCAGGCTTAATCAGTAGGCTTACTCTGCCTGTCTAAACTCGCAATGTGAGTCATTCTGTTTTTATTAAAATTGCTTTACAAAACCCTAAATGTTTTCCAGTTATACTTTGCAGTGATTCAGTCTTTTCTAATCTTTAATTACTGACAGTATGTGGGGGTTTTGTGCACATTACTACTAACGATTTATCACTTTAGGTGGGCGAACCTAATTAGTGATATGTCCACAGTCATAGATTCGGTCGAGTGACAGCTGAACCAGCTAATTATAAGATAGGGGCAAATATAAAAACCCTTAATGCTGTAAATAGTTTGTGCAAATTGAATGACTCGCCAGTATTTCCCTGCTGATAAAATCTTTTTAAACATGTTTCAGGTGATTTACTGTGAACAAGGAAAAGTGCCGAGTAGTACTACCAGCTTGGATAAAGTGGCCAGTAAATAAATAAACATGTTTTTGTAAACAGGGAATTTCCCCGTGAAATTCCTTTATTGTAAATTACGGGGTTTGCCCGAAAATTGTGAAATAAAATAATTGGGCATTTTCATTTTTAAAAGATCCTGTTAATATTTCCGCTGCCAAATTAACCACCAATACCACGGGTTTCTGTTCCGCGACTTTTGGACCAGGTAAAAACCGGGCCAGAGGCCGTGACAGTAACCATAATAGGATGTGGTTGATCACATTAGCTCAAGTGACCTTTATCTACCGAGCTAATCTAAGGTGAGTTCACACTTTTCTTCAAAGCATGTAATTCCCGGTGGTTTGGGAATGGGCCAAACAACAACTATCCCCCTTGGGTGGGATGCAACCTGCGTATTCTTCTTGGGTAGAATACGTACAACCCGTCCTCCTGGTGAAGGACGACAACCGTTATAATACATGTCTTAAGCATACTAGACAACAACTCTATCTTAAAGTCCCCACTCATTTTATACCGACTTGATCGCCGGGCCAATGGCGAACGGATTATTAGTTAAATAGCGTTATTAGGTTTGACAAGCATCACACTGTGTCGCAGAGGATGGGAGTGGACTAATATAGTTGGGCACTTAGTCAATGATGATAGACATTAACTCGGGGCACTCAACATAACTACAGTCAGTAGTTGATATGGTACGGGTCTAGTGGTTTAAAACAGTGGGGTAGTTCCCGATGGCATGTTTTTATACAGAACAAAGGAACTTAATAACTTATGGTTTTTGGAACAACACTGAACAAGAAACTGTTAACTCACCAACTTTATGTTGACACACTACTGAATGCTTTACAGGTCGTTAGGTACATGGCTGGAGCTTGCACGAGGAGTGGAAATTGTTGCTAGGAACCAACTATTGGATTCCTACTAATAAACATTATGACTTTTAATTTGCTTAATGGGTTTTAAACTTTATGCTTCCTCTAATACTTAAACTTGGTTTGGAATATTGTTTTCGTACACACTAAAAGTTTGGATTGTGATGGTTTACTTTATTTTACTTATCGTTCAGTATGATTAGTGGTATGATCCTGGTCAGTTACACGCCTCGTGGTAATACTCCGCTTGTGGATTTTTAAGGGTGTGACAAATTGGTATCAGAGCCATTGGTTATAGTGAACTTGGTTTTAAAAAGGGAAAATCTTTTTGACAAAAACAAGACTATAACCTGCTCAGTGCTCAATGATCCACAACGACACTTCGCTCCACGTGCAAGGCTCAACACTTTAGGTGGTACGATTTATGTTTATATTGCCTACTTGCTAGTTTACTTTTGCATGGTGTGTTGCTTATGGTATGCCTAGTTAGGGTAGTAGCATGTTGTCTATTGGCCCAAATGTGCTCTCTTTGACATTCAACTATTTGCTTGAAACCTTATGTGCTTACTCTCTTCTATCATCCTTTTCGCACTCCTACGTCATCATTCTCACTTGTATTTTCTGGATGTGAAGATCATGAGTGGACGCCTCAACTTGACTCAGGCTCAATTGACGGCCTTAATCAATGAACGGGTTGCTGAAGCTTTAGCAGCCCAACCAGGAGGTAAAGCCTGCCATTTCGACCTATCCTAGGATGTTAGATCCTACTCTTGTGACGTTCTGCCATTCTTAATCTTACCCCTTCTTTCTCACGCGACAGGTCAACCTTCCCAGCCTCGAGCATGCACCTTCAAGACCTTTATGGATTGCCGACCAAGTTCCTTCAGTGGCACAGAGGGAGCTGTAGGTCTTCTTCACTGGTTTGAGAAGATCGAGTCCATATTCGAGATGTGTGAATCCCCTGTTAACAATCGTGTGAAGTTTGTGACTGGAACACTCGAAGGTAGTGTGCTCTCTTGGTGGAATGCACAAGTGCAAATGCTAGGGTTGGTAGCTGCGAATGCCACCCCATGGAATGACTTCAAGGAGCTGATCAAATAAGAGTATTGCCATCGGGATGATATTCACAAGCTTGAGGTGGAGTTCTACAACCTCAAGATGGTAGGGTCTGAGATCGAAGCCTACACGAAAAGATCGAACGATTTGGCTGATTTGTGTCCCAACATGGCGAATCCTGCTTACATGCGCATCAAGCTCTACATCAAGGGTTTAGTACAAGAGATTCAGAGCATGGTAACTGCAGCGAACCTCCCTATGATCCAGCAGATTATACGACTATCGTACAGTCTCACTGATCAGGCAGTCGAGTAGAACAGGCTGCCTAAGCAGGTTAGTGCTACTACTGATGCTTTAAGTGACAACAAACTTAAGTGGGATGGAAACTCGAGCAAGGGTTCAAGCTCAACACAACCTCAGGCTCAGCAGAGAAAGACCGATGACTACAAGAGCCCCAATCAGCAGTCTGCTACCAATCAAAGTCAGGGTAGGTATAGAGGAAGTCACCCCAAGTGCAACCATTGTAACTTACACCACAGCGGCCCATGCAACAAGACAGGCCATGTAGCAAAGGATTGCATGAGTCTGTATCCTGCGAATCAGAATCGAAAGCAGTAGCAACAAGCCCCACAGAACCAACAGCAGCAGCAACAGCAGGGTAACAATAAGGGATGTTATCAGTGTGGAGCTGAAGGCCGCTTTAAGAGAAACTGCCCTCAGCTGAATCAGAACCGCAAAAACAACAACCAGGGCAATGTGAACAACAACAGGAACTACAACGATGACAATGGTGCTAAAGGGCGTGTCTTTGTGATTGGTCAGGGTGAAGCAAGGAACGATCCCAATGTTTTGACGGGTAAGTTTCTACTAGACGACTACTTTGTTTCTGTTTTATTCGATTCGGGAGCCGATACTGGTTATGTGTCCTTAAGGGTTAGTCAGATGCTCAAGCGTACCCCAATCCTTTTGAACTCCAAGCATGTTGTAGAACTAGCGAATGGTAAAAACCTTGAGGCCACACACATTGTCAAGGGTTGTAAACTCACTCTAGCTTGTCACACCTTCTCTATCGATCTTAACCCCATCATTCTTGGTAGTTTCGACGTTGTCCTTGTGATGGACTGGTTATCCCAACATCGAGCGGAAATACTCTACAAGGAGAAGATTGTCCACATCACTCACCCTAATGGTGAACCCCTCACTATTCATGGTGACAAGAGTGGTGCTGTCGTGGGCATCATTTCATTCCTTAAAGCCCAGAAGTGTTTGCGAAAGGGCCACACTGCCATTCTAGCTCTTGTTACCGACACCTCAACTAAGGAGAAGAAGATTGAAGACATTCCGATCGTACGCGACTTTCCAGAGGTATTTCCTGAGGAACTACCTGGTCTTCCGCCTCATCGCAAAGTCGAGTTTCAAATCGAGCTAGCTCCTGGAGCAGCGCCTATAGCTCGTGCACCTTATCGTTTAGCCCCAGCTGAATTGGAAGAATTGTCCATGCAACTACAGGAACTTTTGGACAAGGGTTTTATTCGAATTAGCTCTTCGCCTTGGGGAGCCCCAGTTTTGTTTGTCAAGAAGAAAGACGGTACCTTCCGTATGTGCATAGACTACCGTGAACTCAACAAGGTGACTGTGAAGAATCGTTATCCTCTTCCACGTATCAATGACCTTTTCGACCAGTTGCAAGGGTCGAGCTTCTATTCTAAGATTAATCTGAGGTCGGGCTATCATCAGCTGAGAGTCCGAGACGAAGACATCTCCAAAACAGGATTTAGGACTTGTTACGGACACTACGAGTTTCTAGTTATGCCTTTTGGTTTGACAAACGCACCTGCGGTTTTCATGGACCTCATGAACGGAGTGTGCAAACCTTACTTGGATAAGTTCGTTATTGTTTTCATTGACGACATCCAAATTTATTCTAAGAGTCAGGAGGAACACGGACATCATCTGCGCCTTATTCTTGAACTTCTTCGAACAGAGCAACTCTACACTAAGTTTTCAAAATGTTACTTTTGGCTTCGTGAAGTCCATTTCCTTGGCCACATAGTTAATGAAGATGGGATTCACGTTGATCCATCCAAGATTGACTCGATCAAGAACTGGCCTGCACCTCGAACTCAAACTGAAATCCATTAATTCTTGGGTTTGGCGGGTTACTACCGAAGGTTTATCAAGGATTTCTCGAAGATTGCGCAGCCTCTTACTACTCTAACTCAGAAGGGTGTCACTTACTGGTGGGGTGATGCTCAGGAATCCGTGTTTCAACAGTTAAAGGTGAAACTTTGTAGCGCACCTATTCTTTCGTTACCAGAAGGCACAGACGATTTCATTGTTTATTGCGACACGTCAATCCAAGGACTTGGTTGTGTGTTGATGCAACGTGAGAAAGTTATTGCTTACACATCACGCCAACTCAAGGTTCACGAAAAGAACTATACTACCTACGATTTGGAGTTGGGAGCACTAGTGTTTGCACTCAAGATATGGAGACATTACTTGTACGGTACCAAGTGCACCATCTACACCGATTGCAAGAGTCTCCAGCATATCTTCGATCAGAAGGAGTTAAACATGCGACAGCGTCGATGGGTCGAACTCCTCAACGACTACGAGTGCGCAATCAAGTACCATCCAGGCAAGGCCAACGTTGTGGCTGACGCCCTCAGTCGTAAGGAAACCAAACCTAAGCGTGTACGTGCGTTACAGCTTACTATCCACTCCAGTCTTCCTACCCAAATCCATGACGCTCAGGTTGAAGCATTGAAGGAAGAGAACCTTAAAGCTGAGTCCCTGCGGGGCATGGTAAAGCGACTTGAAGTCAAGGAAGACGGTACTTACTATTTCATGGAGCGTATATGGGTTCCATTCTATGGAAACCTATGAGAGCTTGTGATGGACGAAGCACACAAGTCTCGTTACTCAGTGCATCCTGGTTCTGACAAGATGTACCAGGATCTCAAAACTCTATATTGGTGGCCCCACATGAAAGCTAACATAGCGACCTATGTTAGTAAATGCTTGACCTATGCTAGGGTCAAGATTGAATACTAGAAGCCATCAGGACTACTGCAACAACCAGAGATCCCAACGTGGAAATGGGAGTAAATTTCCATGGATTTTTGCCACTGGTTTACCTAGATCTCCGCGAGGAAATGACACTATTTAGTAAATTGTTGATCAACTGACTAAGTCTGCACACTTTCTAAAAAATCAAGGAAACCGACAAGTTCTCTACACTCGCAGACATCTATTTGAAGGAAGTAGTTGCTAGGCATGGAGTGCCAACTTCCATCATTTCTGATCATGACCACGCTTAGCATCTGATTTGTGGTAGGCGATGGACAAATCCTTTGGCTCACGTCTAGACATGAGCATAGTTTATCACCCACAGACGGATGGGCAGACTGAACACACCATCCAGACTCTTGAAGACATGCTTCGAGCATGTGTTATTGACTTTGGTAACGGCTGGGAAAGACACCTGCCTTTGGTGGAGTTTTCATACAACAATAGTTACTACACCAGCATCAAGGCTACTCTGTTCGAGGCTTTGTACGGACGGAAACACCGATCACCTCTATGCGGGGCAGAGATTGGCGACAGCCAAATCACTGGCCCAGAACTCGTTCTCGACACAACGGAAAAGATTGCCCAAATCAGACAACGAATGGCGGCAGCTCGTGACCGTCAGAAAAGCTACGCTGATAAGTGTAGGAAACCTCTCGAGTTCCAGGTTGGGGATCGAGTACTACTTAAAGTCCCACCTTGGAAAGGTGTGGTTCACTTTGGCAAATGGGGCATGCTTAATCCGCGTTATGTCAAACCCTTCGAAATCACTGATAAAATCGGCAAGGTGGCGTACAGACTGAATTTGCCCGAAGAACTCAGTGGTGTTCACAACGTCTTTCACGTGTCGAATTTGAAGAAGTGTCTGTCAGATGAGACCCTCATTGTTCCTTTCAAGGAACTCACTATCAACGACCAGTTGCGCTTCGTCGAGGAACCGGTGGAAATTATGGACCGGGAAGTCAAGACTTTCAAACGCAGCAAGATACCCATCGTTCGAGTTCGTTGGAACTCCCGTCGTGGCCCAGAGTTCACTTGGGAACGAGAAGACCAAATGAAACACAAGTATCCCCAGTTGTTTAAGAAAGATGAGTCCATCAATGAAGCTACTGCAGAATTTCTGGACGAAATTCCAAACCAAAGAGGGGATGATGTGATACCCCAGGAAAACACACAACACAAGTAACTTCCTCAGTGACTATGTGCTAAATTTCGGGAAAAAAATTCCTTCAACTTGGGGATGATGTGAAAACTCGTATTCAAGAGCCCTTTTCTTTGTGCTTTGATGTAACTTGTATGTACGCTACTTGAATAGTTGATGTGTTAATTTTAATTGAATGTTTATTAGTTGTTTATATGTGATATGTGAATGTTATAAGATGTGTATACAATATTTATCCGATCGCACAATCCCCTGGGCCGCACACTGTCCACAAACTGCACACTCCCTTATCCTTTGAAGATTTGTTCTCGGCCCAAAACTCGTGCATTGGCCTACGGCCCAAACAAGTGAGTCCGGCTCACTTCTTGTGCGCATACACACCCATCATGGGGGATTGGTTTTCATAACTTGCAAAACACAAAAACACACAAACCCTAAATTCCTCTCTACTCGTCTCCACACTCGACGACAGCCTCTTCATCTCGAAGCCTTCTTCGTTCCAAATATTTGATCCGGTTAGTGTTTCGTTATTATTCAAATTTTTAACGGTTGATACATGTAGATGTTTTGATCATGTGCTTGTATGATGATTGTGTTAAGATTTCATGTTGGTAGGGTTAGTTTGCAAGATGTTTTGTACTAGAGTTGTATGTTTATAGAACCCTTAATGAGCATCCTACGATTCATTGATCTAAATTGATTGTTGATGTCGTTCGGTTACATAGATGTGTATGATGATAAAGTTTCATGTTATGCGATCTAGTTGGAATAATGATTATGATGTCAAAATTGTTTTACGATTAAGCTACGGTTAGGGTTACATGTTAGTTGAAACGGGTATGTGTTGAGATGATATCATTAGGCATTTGATCCGAATTGGCATGATAATCATATGTTAATTGTTATTCTTAATTAGCTGAGATTAGGGTTCATGTGAGTCATTTGGAATGTTGATTGGGTTGTTAACTGTTGATTAATGATGATTACTTGATTTAATCAAATACTGGTGAATGATGCAACTTTTTCCTTGATTTACGGCCGGTTGTAACTGATCGCACACTTCCTCCTCGCACAATGGTATGCC
>JARYGA010030597.1:0-33783 GCA_030545235.1 Helianthus tuberosus
TAACGCCTTGAGCCGCAAGGAGCGAGTTAGAACACTGAGAGTTCAAGCATTAGAGAAGATGATTCACAAGCGCTCAAGGAAGAGCATATTCAAGCAGAAACACTTCGAGGCATGAAGAAACAATTAGTGTAAAGAAGATGGAACTTTATACCTTATGAGTAAAAATTGAGTTCTATTCTTTGGCGGCCTTCGAGATGATATTTTGACGAAGCACATAGGCCTAAGTAGTGAAAGAATACTACTGGTGGCCTAACCTCAAAAGTGATATCGCGACTTATATCGGAGAATGCTTGACTTGCGCGAAAGTCAAAGTCGAGTAGCAAAATCCCTCAGACTTGTTACAACAACCCGAGATTCCCGTTTGGTAATGGGAACAAATATCGATGTACTTCATTACGAAGTTACTCAGGACCTCAAGAGGTCACTACATGATATGTGTAATCATCGATAGACTAACAAAGTCCACGCACTTCTTACCGATTTGGTAGAAGGATAATACTGAGAAACTAGCAGAACTCTATCTCAAAGAAATAGTGGCTCGTCATGGAGTGCCTATTTCAATCATTTCAGACCAAGACGGTCGTTTTATTTCTAGAATTTGGAAATCATTTCAACAGGCCTTTGGATCTCATTTGAATCTAAGTACGGCCTTTCATCCACAAACTGACGGCCAGAGCGAACGGACAATCCAAACACTCGAAGATATGCTTCGTGCATGTGTTATAGATTTAGGCGGCAATTGGGATACTCATTTACCTTTAGTTGAGTTTTCCTACAATAACAGCTACAATACTACTATACAAGCTGCACCGTTTGAAGCTCTATGTGGTCGAAAGTGTCGCTCTCCGCTATGTTGGGCGGTAGCGAGCGATAAACAACTAATCGGTCAGGAATTAATCCAAGAGACTACAAATAAAAATCTTTCAGACCCGAGACCGTATCAAGACGGCTCGCGATCGACAAAAATGCTACGCAGATAAAAGACGAAAACCATTATCTTTCGAGGTTGGAGACAAAGTCTTGTTGAAAGTCTCGCCTTGGAAAGGCGTAGCGAGGTTCGGTAAACGTGGAAAGCTTAACCCATGTTACATTGGACCATTTGAAATCATAGAAAAGATTGGCACTGTTGCCTACAAGTTGAAGTTACCAGATGAACTTAACAGTGTGCACGACACTTTTCATGTGTCGAATCTTAAATAGAGTCCAACACAAGCAACCGTTATCATTCTATTCATATTGACGACAAACTCCAATTCACTAAAGAACCTGTTGAAGTCATGGACTGTAAAGTCTAGAAATCGTGGAGGAGTCGTATCAAATTATTAAAATGTACGTTGGAACTCTAGACACGGACCCGAGTATACTTGGGAACGTGAACATTAAATCAAAGCCAAATACTCTCACCTGTTCGAGTAGTCTCCTGTATAGGATGACTCAGCTTGAATTTCGGGACGAAATTCTCAATAACAGGGGGAGAATGTGACAACTGCCACTTTCGGGTAAATTACTTACATTTAAAACAATGATTTACATTATACAAGTATGTGTTTTGAATATTCGGACTGCATGATTACATGATATACATCTTAGAAAACTCATGGAATATTCAATTATGATGCACATGATTCATTTCATTGGGTACATTTGAAATAGTGCAAACAATTCACCGAAACAACTAGAGTAGTGCCTAGTGAACTAGAGTGCTGACGAAAACTCCGGATCTGCAGAAAACATCTAAAATGACATCTTTAGGACTCGGATGAGAGTCCAATATCAATTATATATTAAACCCTATGTGGGAATACAAGAGTTTGGTTAATATTTTATCGATGTCCGGTAGCACTAAAAATTGTCCGAAATGCGCTAAAAGTGACCATTTCATGAATTTTCCGCAAAATTCAGCAATTGTATATTATTACAAGATGCAAAAATTGATATTTAGGCACCAATTTCATATAAGAATACTTATGGAATATCAATTATACGCATAAATGGAATCTTTCCTACAACTTCCATAAGCGTACCTTTCGACTATCTACTTGCGAAACGAGCGCTATACATCGAGCCGAACTATATTTTGGTACATGTAGCGAACTAGTGATCATTATTTTTGGTCTAGTAAAGCTAGTTTATGGTCATTTCAAGTCACGAAACATCTCGGAAAATTGTAAACAATAAACACCTTAACACTTACATCTTTCTAATTCATTTTAAGACCTTAAAAATGTCTAACACTTTTCACCATGCAAGACCCCCCCCCCCCCCCCATGTTGAGGCCGTGAACAAGGGGTCCCACACCCCTTGTTTATGTTGCATAATATCTAGATATTATGTTAATGAGCAAGTGGACTAGAATGGTGATTATTACAAGACTTCTTCACTAAGTTACTACACACTTTACACATTATCTTACACACACATAAGAAAAGCTCTCATCATCTTCATCATATTACCAAGAACACCATAGAAAAATCACTTCACTTCTTCATTTTTTTCTTATGAACAACATGGATTTTCATGGAACTTAAGAAGATCTAAAGCTCTTGGAAGTGAAAGGAAGGATTTTTATTCATACAAAAGTGTTCTAACATCAAGATCATCATCTTCTTAGTTCTTAATAATCTCTAAGATCATCCCTAGCCTAGTGCTAGAAGTAAGCTTCTGTATTTTTTTTTATACATATTATGTTTATGATTGTTATTATAACTAATAATAACTATATAATCATACATAATAAACAAGAAAAATACAATGAAGCAAAGATAAAAATCATGATATAATTATGTTTGTTTATATTGTGATCTTAGACTTATTATATGCATATTAGATCTTGTTATGATGATTATGCTACAAATAAAGTGTTAGAAGATGTTGAAAGATATGATCTAAAAATTTTACATGTTTATGTTAAAGGGTTTTAACATAAAGGATTAAAGGGATGATCATATCTAGTGATCTTGTGAAAGTATTTAGGGTTGTTATTTAAAAACAAGACTTTCACAAGATTATAAAAACTAACATACAACTAAAGATTTTTATAAAAGTTGTTAAAACTAGAAATAAACTTGGTTTTTGAACTAGTTAACATATGAAAGGATCATGTTTAAAACCCTACATGATTTGGATATCATCTTGATAATTTCATGTTATAAAAGTTTCATAATGTTTAGTTAAGAAGATTGAATAAATTGTTGGTGATTTGATGAAGAAAAGGATATGTTTATAAAACATGGTTAGAATAAAATACAAAGGTTATATGGCCAATTTTTATAAAAACTTTATTTTATAAAGTAACAACATTTTTGGTTGTATTTAGACAAGAGAAATATATATATATTTTTTTTAGAAAAATATATATTTGGTGATCTAACAACTTATGTGCTATGTGATTATTTGATGGTATTAGTTATATATACCAAAGATAGGAACTTTATTACAATGGTAATAATGAACACCTGATACATAATAATCAAAGTCTTATAAGACTTCACATATTTACGCCTTAAAACGAGTTACGGACGATTCGAATAATCGGACACCATTTATGGTCAAAATGAACGACGGACGACTACATAATTGAATTGCCAATCCGGGGAGTTACTACGACGTTTAGACGATTTATCGACACGAAATATAAGTATCCTATCGATAACAAATTTCGGATGTTTACAAACTTATAAAAACTAGTATGTTTTTATTTACTAACAAGTATACTTAGAAAATTTTTATAAAAAGGTTTTTTATAAAAATAAATGGGCTTATTATACTAGTGGGCTATTTTTATAACAAATGGGCTTATATTACTTAAAGGGCTATTTTACTTAATGGGCTATTCTTCTTAATGGGCTTATCTTCATAATGGGCTTAACATAAACACATGGGCTAAGCCCAATACCAAACATATGGGCCAAGGCCCAATAACATTGAAGCCCAACACTATTGAAGCCCAACACTATTGAAGCCCAACACTATTGAAGCCCAACACTATTCAGGCCCAACACTATTGAGGCCCAACACTATTTGAGGCCCAACACTATTCAGGCCCAACACTATTGAGGCCCAACATTATTTGAGGCCCAACACTATTTGAGGCCCAACACTATTGAGGCCCAACACTATTTAAGGCCCAGCACTATTTAAGCCCAATAACTTGAAAACATGGGCTTGGCCCAATGATACTATTATTGGAAACACAACTATACAAGTGATACATACAAGACACGAGATTCAGCGGACGAGATCCGACTATACAACTCATTCATCGAATACACAGTTAATGAACATTTGAACAACTCATACATCGAATGCACAGTTAACGAACATTTGAACAACTCATACATCGAATACACAGTTAACGAACATTTGAACAACTCATACATCGAATACACAGTTAACGAACATTTGAACAACTCATACATCGAATACACAGTTAACGAACAGTAAAGACATACAAGTCTTACATATACTCAAGACACAAGACTTGTACTCAAGTTCTTTTCAAAGACCGAAGTGTCTAACAAAAATAAGAACGTTTGTAGGTCACCACGCTATTCAGGACGACCGCACGTGAGATCTTATTTACATCTATTTTCAGGACGCAATACAGTGAGTTCATGTTCCCCTATTCATTTAAATGTTTTACAACTTTACAACTATCGGGGAAGATACATGTTCAGAGTATGTTAAAGTTAGGTAATGAAACACCATAGATCATGTGCGAATTAGGGCCATACTATAAGCACCATTAATCCAGTTTGGACCAAGGAACAAAGGCTTAGATCTAATGGGTTTTGGCGAGCCCCACTCTTGGTCGTGGACCCATACAGAAGAGTGCGTTTGTGTCCCAGTCGATAGGAATCGACATAAAATCGTCTAGGGTTGGATTGCTTCCTAATTCGTCACACATATTAATGTCCTCGCGAAACATTAATGATCAACGATTTCATTGACGCTTTACATACTACATCATACATACAGATACATTTTATACAATTCACATGTTGTGGATACAGTTTATACATCATACATACAGATACATTTTATACAATTCACATGTTGTGGATACAGTTTATACATCATACATACAGATACATTTTATACAATTCACATGTTGTGGATACGGTTTATACATCATTCATACAGATACAGTTTATACAACTCACATTTTACAGATACAGTTTATACAACTCACATTTTATGGATACAGTTTATACAACTCACATTTTTCAGATACATCTCATACAACTAAACTGCATGAACTCGCTCAACTTTTGTTGATGTTTTCAAACTTAACATGTATTTCAGGAAATTAGTGGACCTGGCAGACATTTCAGTCAAGGAAAACAAGTATCAATACTCCATGCCAACTATTGAAGGGTTTGCCTGTTATATACCGCCTCTTTGCGGTGATATAGTGGTCAAAGTATTGACATTTTAAGACTTACATTTTGATGTATAAAACGATGACAACTTATTTTCATTTGATGGTTTGTAACCAATACATTCAACTTATGTTGCATTCTTTTGGGAAACACATATGTAATGGCAATGGCAATGGAGTATGTTTTATTCATATAGTTTGTTCATGTACATCGATATTTATGCAATGAAAACCATACAGATCACACCTTGCATTTCCGCTACAAGCGGGTGTGACAAAGGACCTCTTTCGTTAGCTTTTATCCACGCGTTTTTCATCAAGAATCTTCCCTAGCCTTGAGCTAGAGGTATAACACTTAAAACCTGTTTTTAAACTTATCTAAAGTGGTTAAAAGGGTTCGTGTCGGTTAAATATCGTTAACATACAACTTGGTGCTTAAAAGTCTAGTAAAAACTCTAAAAATGGTGGTTAATAACATATGTGTTGTGTAAAAGTTGTAGTACTTGAAATATGTGATTATCTAGACCCGATCTATGATGTGGTAGCTCGGATCATCATTTAACCCGGTTTGGTAAGATCGTTGATCTTAACATAAGCTAGTTTTGGATGGTACAAGGGTTAAAAGGTGAAACTCTACCACACAAGAGACATGAACTTGTGTAAAAATGTTTATTTGTGTAAAAGTGATTTAACTTGTACATTGGTGTTTAAAACTAGCGGATCTACGTATCTGCAAGTGGTATTTTCAAAGAACCACACATCAAAGAAATCATGGATTTTAAAGAATGGATCTTACACAAACAAACATGATATTTTATAAACCACAAGTGTGTAAACACTTGTGAAATGAAAAGATCCGACAAAGAACTAGTTTTGTCACTTGTTACTAGAAGTTGTAAAGACGGATTTCTCTAAACACGAGGTTTTTACAAGATTAAAGTTACTTTATATAAAGATCTACAAAATATAATGGGATTTACACTATAATTGCGGAAAAACTACAAGTTCATGCGATTATGCGATTACATACTTGTCGACTAGTTTGATGTGTCGGAAATTGTTTGATTGAATAAAGAAGTTGTTGAATTGATTTTGTAAAAGAAAATGATACGCTTGAAAGCGTGGCCACCTCCAGTTACAGAGGAAACTCTGGCGAAATTTTTCTAAAAACCTAACACTTAGAACTATTTACGCTACAAGTGTTAGAATTATTTTTGACATATTTTCGAAATATAAATTTCGCCATGACTTTATTTACTAATATTCGGAGGTGGGATTTTCACAAAATTTAACGTGATAAATATATATTGTCACAACACTGTTTATGATTATTTTGTGAAAATACATAAATATTATTTTTAGAGTAAAAATAATATTTACAAATGTTAACGATCCCAAAATAATATGAACGCTTTCACATGAATATATAAGTTACACCGGTAATTATATTACCACTTGATTATTAAAATGTAACTTACGCACATGTATTGTATCCCCCACCCTTGGGAAGGAAAATAACTACCAAGTATATACAGAACGTAAACACGAAATAGTTGTCTAACTATTTCCCAAAAACTTAAACTATAAAGCTAAGGCACGGCCGTCCGTCTAATAGAATTAGCACTTGTAGGTCGTCGCACAGCTTTCTGATTTGGAGTACTTGGTAGAGACGCATTCACTGTGAGTTCATGTCCCCCCTTTTCTCTAACTGTTTTCAGTTTTCTTAACTGCGGGGGTGAAATACATGTTACTTTGTTTACAAGTACTATTATACACGGTATGTTAACGTAAGGAGGTTTACTACTTAGATCATGTGAATGGGTAGTCAGAACACCGAGGGACTTAAGCGGTAGATCTATCTGGGTGTAGCGAGCCCAACTCTAGGCCCAACAGAACGGACCTCTGTGAGGACCAACAGAACGGACCTTGAGTGACTTGGTTGCCCAACGCAAAAATCGGCTAGGTTTGAATCTTTCTACTTGCATTTCACACATGCTAATGGCCTTGCAAACCATTGGTGATCTCTTTTCCTTACACTGCTACATACCAGGGAACTTTTATACTTACAAGTGTTTTACTTACTCACTTGCACATGAACTCGCTCAACATTATTGTTGATTTTTCAACTTACATGTATTTCAGGAAATTAACAAGATCTGGCACGGTATGGCATGTTTTCCGCTGCACTAGTTTCCAAGGTCATCCGGGGTTTAGGGGATGTGTCTCTTTCCTGGACAAGACACAGTCCTTAAACCATGTTTATGTTATGTTTCGAGTTTGTAATGTTTGTTGAACAAGGTTATGTTTGCTAGGGTACGTTCCCGTTGAAACAATGGTACTGTATTTTGTTTTCAAAACTTAATGGATGATCTTGCATGTTTTTAACTCATATAGCTTTGTTATGATTAAGCTATGGTATTAAGAAGTCACACCAAATTAACCACGCTTCCGCAAAGCCAGGGTGTGACACGCAACTCGTCCATCGTTCAACTCACATTAACAAACCACCAAAGGGTAAGTTAACAATCATAGATTCGGTCGTTACCCACATAACCCCCACACTGGGTGTAGTCTGATAACGGGATTTGTCAAATCCTATGGTACCATAACCTAATACTGGTCGGTTCGGCCAAAATTAATGAATGTTATTCGTTATGTAACTACATCCAACAAGTTCGTTCACATTATCGAAATCGTTATTTGTTTAATATAAACCATATTAATCATTTTTGAAACCATCGTTTAAATATCGAAATCGTTTTAATACATATGAATCACCCCAAAACAATTGAAAACAGTAAAATAGGGGAACTATGTACTCACATAGTTACCTCAAAAACATGTAAAAAGAGGGGATCCATGTACTCACATCGAAGTGCAAAGTATCCTCAATCTAAAGAACTCAACAAGCTCAAGAGAATCAAGGAAATTCAAATAGCACCTAGTAATCGAATCACTAGTAAATAAATCGACACCTAAATCGGAAGATCGGATAGAATGAGGTCTTGTAAACCAAATGAGTATTGGAACTCATGTGATATGGTTTAACAAAACCTACATTCGAAATCGGAACCTAACCTAAGTGCTTTCGGCCCGTTACGACCCATTAAGGTAGCTTACGCTACTTTAACTCGTCGTTTGCGCAAAGCGCGTTCGAGACGTCTAACTAGTCCTTTGATAAGTATTATATTCCTAAACATGTTTAAATATGTTGCATAATCAGTTTAGATGACAAAAGTTGAGTTACATATGCTTAAAATCCAATTATGCATGAAAAGGGCATTTTGGTCATTTTCCTAAGGTATATAAACTACCTATCATACAACTACTTAAACTATGTGACCATAAGGTATAACCTCGGAAGATTATTCCCTATACAACTATGGTCACTAAACATGCTTGGTCAGATCCTAATGATCGACCAAACGGGTCGAGTTCGAAAGTCTAAGCGGTGGTTTAGACCGCTTGACTTACGACTCTACACAAGCACTAAACTAAAAGTGACGAGCTAAACACGTTGGAACATGTTTAACTAAGTTAGAAAACAATTAAAATGATACCCTAGGATAGTTTGGTTGCAAAATACGCATTTTAACCGAAATTATGACTCGTCACTACGCCTAGTCAACGTGGTAATCAGTAGGTATAGTCACAAGGGACTATAACCATCGTGATTACGCTCATGTTGCAAAGTTCAAAAGAACTTTGTGTTGACCAAAGACTGGTCAAAGCAGAAAGTCAAACACTGTTTGACTTTCATGCTCGAAAAGCAATAAAAGCACGAAAGAAGCTTACAAAGGGTCCAAGCTAGGGAGAACTTGATCTATAACACTCAGGTATGAAGCAAAGGCTTCAACTTAGAGCATTAATCAGATCAAGGGTGCAGAAAATGGAATGAGGGCATGGGTATTTATAGTTTTCGGTAAACCATTAAGATCATTTCTTGCTAAAGAGGCATCAATCTTGGCCATATATGTGGGCAAATGGTTTTAGAATACCATGGACATGAAATACTATCAAAATCCAGCAGATGGTATCCCAAAACAAGTGTTGAAAACCCTCAAAACCAGCTCCAAGTCCAGATTCAATGTTTCTGCACTGACAGTTTGTCGTGCCCCGCGTAAGATGAGGCCCTATCTTACGCGGCCTGCCAGAGCCAAGTTTGGCAGAATTGCAAAATTGGTCCCTACACTTGAAAAACTTGTATTTTGATGCATATTTGACACGTTTAAGCCCCGTTAACCTCATTTCAAAGCTCTAAAATGATGTTAAAGTATAGGGAACTGAAAATATGCTCAAAAACATCTCAGATGTCGGTTCATTTGGTCGTACGGTTGCGTTAATCGGGTAATTACGACGGAAATCGTAACGAACGCGTGTACGGTCCAAATTGCGCGAAGAATGGAGTTTTTGCGTTCCAATCACTAAAATAAAATATTTTAATGATTACAAAAATTTTTTGATGTCCGGATATAATCAGAATGTAAGATATGCGCGAAAATGGAAACTTATGCGCTTTTTGACGCTTTTAGTCCCTATTGATCAAATAAGTTTATTTTCGCATACCAAACCCCTCAAAGCCTATTTCTAAGCTATGTAAAGGATATTTAGGGTATGTTTAACTTAGGATCAAGTTCCGGAATGATCGTTACTATACAAATCGGTATAGTTTCGTAGTTTGACACAAATAGTCCCTACGATCGAACAAACTTGATTTCGACACACCAAACCATCCAAAACTTATTTCTAAGGTATGTAAAGGTTATTTGAGGTATGTTAAGCCTATTTCACTATTCCAAAGTGTTTGTCGCATTAAACTGATTACGTTTACGCACTAGTTTGTGTATAACTTTCAAGAAAACGATTTAAAGCTTGAAATCGGAATCGAATCAAATCGTAAAATCATCAAACACAAATACACACATAATAACACCAAGATACATTATTTTATTAATAATTGATATTGTTTTACATTGTATATCGATTACATACCACAATTGTCATATATAAGCTCTTCCTTCATTCTCTTCAATTTCAAAACCCTTTCATGTACATTCTTTTTATACTGGGACCAGACTGGTGGGGTTGGTTTTATTGTTGAGTCATCAAGCATCTTTTGTATTCTTGCAATTTCTTGTTTGAGCTCACTTATGGTCCAGTCTTTGAATTGATACCTTTCTGCCTTGTATTTCTTGTTTCCATGATGTGCTCAATGTAGTCTTGCCTTAGGCTTTCATCATCTCTTTCTGATAACTGCTGACAAAGATCTTTTGAAAATTGTTCTAATGTTCTGACTTGGCTGAGCAGACATTGCAGATTTCTCTGTATTTCTTTATCAGATTTTCCTTTTGTGTCTCTTTTTGAGATATCCTCTGCTTGTTTGGCTTTCAATTGAAGGTATACATCAATGTTCTTTGGCAAAGGATAACCATGAAGAGATAGGAGGTTTCTCTTTTGAGGATCGTCTTTAGAATAGAAGGATTTAATCTCCTCTCTAACTGCTGGAAGATCCAGAGGATATTTCACTCCTAAAGGAACCAACGCAGTAATTTCCTCAGTGGTTTGAATTGAAGAGATTAAAGTAGGTTTTTTCACAGTGGATAGGATTAGAGGTTGTGAAGATATTGGAAATGGAGAAGGTACAGTGTCATCTTCAAGTATGACATTTGTTATCCTCCTTCTCTTGATTTTTGGTGTCGTTGGAGGTGTTGAATTTGGAGGTATATTTGTGGATTGAGTGGTGGTTGGTAAAGTGATGAGAGCACTGGTTGAAACAACATCTGTTGAAACCACTAATGTATGAATAGTTGTTGTGTGAGTGTCACAGGAGTTGGTTCTCTCTAAGATGAAGAAGAACGTGGTAGGAATCGATCAATACTCAGGTGCTGAATCCCTAAGCATCGTCAGAGAGTAATCAACAACGATATCATCGATAAAAATGTCCAATCTCATTGAGTAATGTGAAAGTACAAAGATCCTGATGACAACTGGACAGAGCTTTGCTAGACAAAATGGCAAAAAGGTTCTAAACTATGACCCCTACACATCTATTTATAGGCAGTCTGGGAGAGGTGATGTCATCCGGTCAGAGGGACATCCGATCAGATGGCCATCCGTCCGGATGACCCATGTCATCCGACCAGATGAGTTTATAAACTTATGTTCCGTCTCCCGTTTCGTCTAGATACAAAATTACATACATACAAAACTGTACAACGACACATACAGGACAAAATTACATAGACTCGATACAGACGGAAGCTACAACATAATGCACTAACAGACTCCCCCTTGGATATAGCTGTAGTCTTCCTTCCTGCATAGTCTTTATTGCACCTTCCTGCTGTGCCTGCTAGCTCTAGCCTTCTCTCTTCTCTTTTCTGCTTTCTCTGCCAACATCTTACGCCTCAGAGGCCTTCCGATCTCGTTCTAGTACTTCCTATACTCTGGATCTTCATCTCTTTTCCTATCCCATCTTGGTATCTTGTTCTCCTCAGACTCTATTGGCGTTTGATCAGTTGGAGGTGGTTTTTGGAACTTTCTACACCCAAGAACCGCTGCTCTTTCCCTTATCTTCTTAAACTTCTTGCTTCTCTTCTCTTTCTTTAAGAACTCTTCCAACTCAAGGTCTCTAAACTTTGTTTCCCAGTACCTCCCTGAGTTTATATCTTTCGCAAAACATAAGCTCACCATCTTTTGATATTATTGTGCTTGAGCTCTATCTGGCAAATCATAAACAATCTTGTTGAAGAATAAGCAGTTGATATCCTTCTTCGAGCAGTTCACCAACCACATAGGATCTAACACGTTTATGCACCTTGTTTCTCCAGTCTTCTTATCAAATAAAGATATAACTGCTTCTGCCATGCTCTGGTTGTATAACCATCCTTGAAAATCTTCGTGAAAGTCTTGTTCCATTGCACGCAGTGGAATATTCTTTAAACATCTCGGAGGTTTTATCTTTAACGTTATATCTTTTTCTCCGGTAACTGGATCAATCTTTATAACTTGTTTTGGAAAATGAGGCTTTTAATCAGGGAACTTGTTCTTTGCCTGGAGCTTAATGTAATTCCACAACTTCTGATCAAGCATCTTGACATCCAATCCATAGTAGAATTGTTTTATATTCTTTGTCTGTACGAGCTCCTCCACATCCCACCATGGGAGTGTTTTGATGTCTGACAAGAACTCGAAGTATTGAACTCCATGCTCCCTTCTGATAGCATAAACCTGAAGATCTTCAAGATAACCCCATGAAAGAATATAACCCAGAGATTTATCTGGATGATCTATGAAATACTGGAGTGGTCTCTTGTACTTCCTCTCTTTCGGCATCACTTTAAACCAATTCTTTCGACCTTCTAACAACTCTTCCTGTGGAACAACTTCAGGAATACCTTCAGTCGATATCCTTTCTGTTGGACCGTTTTATGACCTCGAAACGTCAGTTAAGGATGTTCATCTTCAAATACGAAGGCAAAATCAACGTAAAAGAAGTCACAACAGCTAGTTTCACTTTAATCTATCTTTTCTGATTAATTTTCGTGCTTTTACAAGGTATTCTGAAGCAAATCCGGCAGCACCTCCTCTTACACACACAACCAGTTCGCTTCAAATGAACAACACACACCACTATATATAGACCTAGGGGGGTTTCGCTTGAGACTGACAACACATAGGGTTTCGCTTGAGACTAGCTTGAAGCGAAACAGTATGTTGATGATGATGAGGTTTCGCTTGAACTAACCATGACAATCTTTCAAGCGAAAACCCTTCCTTAGACTCAATCTAAACCTAATTAAGACCCTGTTGAGTGTTCATTCAAACCTATCTAAACAAAAGACTTGAATAAGACAAAGTTAACAGACACTAAGTGCACCAACAGACTCCCCCTTGAATGTTGACGAAGTCTTTGGCTTCAAGTCTTTGTCTTTAACAATCTCCAACTCTGTCTTTTCATCATAAACATTCAATCTTCACAGGTTCACAATCTTGTCCTGGCTCCATCTTCAGACTTCCCTTTGACCGTTGATCCAGACTCCCCCTTTCACAGACTCTCCCTTTCAATATGCTAGAATCTGAGGTCTTGATCTGGTTCAATCTTTAACATTTAGCTTCCATGGGAATAATGAAGTCCAAAACCTGTGTCTCAAACATCAATCATTACAAACTATCTTTTCAACAATAAATCACAAATTCAATCAGTTATAGCAATCCACTCAAGTATTCAGGTCCAAGTTAATGACCCTGATTACTCAATTAATCTACCAAGTCCAATTTAATGACCTTGGTTGATCATTTGACGAATCAAACTGATTTTGAAAAACAACATTTTACACATTTTCTGAAAATAACAAGTATCAAATTAATGAACATGCTTTTAACTTTCCAATAAATCAAACTTCATCAAGATAAGCTCTCCTCATTCTTCAGTCCAGAATTTCCTGCATCTGCTTCAAACATCTGAGAATCCAACAATCAACTCTCCACTTTGGTTTGTAGGAAAATAAAGCAGAAATAAAATTTTTTTTTATAAAGTGTTCTAAACTAAGAAATGAAATACAGAAAACTTAAATTGCAGAAAGTAAACAAAGTAAACTATATACAAACATAATTTTTGGCTAAGCGTGTCAGGGAATCATATCAGCCAACAGACAAATCACAAGTACCGTTAAGCTTCATTTCATACTCAGAATTAAACAATTCACCTCGATTGTCGATATACTGATCCATCTTAAATTCTCACACAAAATTTCAATCTATTCAGGATACGATTTAGATGAATTAAGAACTTAGCTCATTCATGTGTCCCACCTCTTGAATATACTCCCGTATCCAGAATCCCACATATTCAGTCTTACAGGTGAGTATACCACAAATGATATCTGTCAGGGGTTATAATGCGAGGGCCGTGAGAGCTCAGGTCGATCTTTCGATACGCAGAGAGATGACGGCTTCGACTTTCTGGTGTGTCCCCTTTAGAGGATCTTTTAGTTTCAACAGCAGCGACTATCAATTTTATTGTTTCATCAGCTTGCTGAGGGTGATGCTATGTTTCAAGCATTTGCAGAAAGTATTATTCGGGGACTAGGTCAGAAATTTCTTTCAGCAGAAGTCCCGGAATAATACCCCAGATATCACTGAGTATAAAGACCTAGTATCTCAGAATATGGGACCTTTCAAACGAGATTTCAGGGGTTACCTATATATCCAAGTAGTGTTCCCCACGAATTTCGCAAGTTTGAAATTTTAGGTTTATATCCCGAATAAATCTACTAAATGTGCGAAAACCTATCGACACATCATCAGCAAGACTGTTTAACCTTTTAAACATTCCAATTCTTTAGCATACTGTGACTGTCTAGCCGATGTACTATCATTTTCCCTTTTTACACAAGCTCTTTTTCAAATTTTATCATGTTTTTGTATTTTTGCATTTTTTACTGTTTTTGTATTTTCTGAAAATATAAACTATATACAAATATCTACTCCCCCTAAATACCAAAACAGGTAAAAAATCGACAAACCATTGCAGATTGTTTCTCGTCTTCATCCGCAACAGTACTCTCATCAACGCCAATTATGCCATCCGATACCGACAGAAGCTTCATACCGTTCAGTTTTAACAAATATTTAAACCGATTTTTATCAAAAGCTTTGGTATGTAAATCAGCTTTCTGTTCGTCAGTGTGGATTTTCTCAATTCGTATCAACTTTTTCTCAAAGCAATCACGAATAAAGTGATGACGAATTTCGATGTGTTTTGTTTTAGCGTGATGTACTGGATTCTTTGTTATATTTATTGCGGCCTCATTATCAACAAAAAGAGGTGTGTTAAGAAACTGCAAACCGTAGTCGCGCATCTGTTGCTGTATCCACAAGATCTGAGAGCAGCAACTGCTAGCAGAAACATACTCCGCTTCACATGTAGATAACGCCACAGACGTTTGTTTCTTACACTGCCAAGTAACCAATCTAGGCCCAAAGAACTGGCATCCTACAGTTGTTGATTTTGAATTAACTTTGCAGCATCCGAAATCCGAATCGGAATACCCTTCGAGCGTGAAATCGCCTTTCCTAGGATACCACAACCCCAATGAAGGAGTTCCTTTCAGGTAGCGTAATATCCTTTTCACAATAATCATGTGCGATGCTCTCGGGTTAGATTGAAATCTTACTGCGAGGCACGTTGGGTATATGATATCAGGACGTGAAGCTGTTAAGTACATCAAAGAACCTATCATGGAACGGTAAAATGTTTCATCAGCCCTGTCTCCGGTGAGATCTGGGTGAATCCCATGATTTGTTGCAAGAGGGGTAGCAGCTGGAGTAGAACTTGACATCCCAAATTTCTCTAGAATATCATGAACGTACTTTGTCTGATGAATGAAAATTCCCTCAGGAAGTTGTTCAACTTGTAGACCCAGAAAGAATTTCATCTCCCCCATTGATGACATTTCGAACTTTTGCTTCATCACTGATTCAAAATCTTTGCATAGATTTTCATTTGTTGACCCAAAGATTATATCATCCACATAAATCTGTACTATCAGAAGATGACCTTCGACCTCTTTAGTGAAGAGAGTGGCATCCACTTTTCCACGAATGAACTTGTTGGCTAGTAGGTGTTGAGACAAAGTCTCGTACCAGGCTCTCGGGGCCTGGTGTAAACCATACAGCGCATTGTCCAATAAGTAGACCTTGTTTTTGTGGATTGGGTCAGTAAAGCCCGGCGGCTGACCGACATAAACCTCCTCTTTGACCTTCCCGTAGAGAAAAGCCGATTTAACATCTAACTGATATACTTTGAAGTTCTTCCAAGACGCAAATGCAAAAAAAATTCTGATTGCCTCTAGTCGTGCTACAGGAGCATAGACTTTGGTAAAATCAATCCCCTCCTGTTGACTAAAGCCCTGAACAACAAGTCGAGCTTTCTTCCTTATAACAACTCCTCTATCGTCTCTCTTGCATTTAAACACCCACTTAGTGTTTATCTTCCTCTGACCATCCAGTAAATCAACTAACTTCCACACTCCCAATTTCTCGAATTGACTAAGTTCCTCCTGCATTGCATTGACCCAAGAATCTTCAGTAAGCGCCTCTTTGTAAGTTCTTGGCTCAACCTGCGATATAAAACAACTTAATGAGAATTCAGTTTGAAAAGGAGCAACTTTTGTATAAAAACATGTAAGCCCTTTATCAATCTGTCTACGAGTGCGAACGCCAGCTTGCAATTCTCCTATGATCAACTCCTCTAGATGATATGAAAAAGTTCGAGGCATTACTTCACTTGGAACATCTACATTTCCCTCCAGATTAGTAACATTTTGCTCTGCATCTTGTTCACCAACTTGGTTTGTTTGACTTGAAATCTTAATTTGCTCCCCCTCAGAATCTGAATCAACATGATAAAAAAATCGGCATGTTTTCAGCTTCTTGATTATCATCCGGAACCAACTGATTTTCTTGAGCAACTTCATTCTGTTGGACATCATCATGTTCACCAGCATTACTCGGACCTGCTTCATCATCATTTGAAGTTTCCCGTGGTCGCCTTGAATACTCAGCTGGAAACCGTTGCTGTGACTCGTACTCACGCAAAATATCCAACTCATCAAAGAAATCCTCTTCTTCCTCTGATTCTTCTCTCATGTCAAACGAATCCCACAGTTTGTCATAATGATAACGCCATGAATCTCCTGGATTCTGCGGCGGCATAGTATAACCTTGACATTCAACATTTGCAGCTTCAATAATCCGCTTCTCACTTGGAACGAAGACACGTCGCATCGGATTTGCATAACCAACAAATATTCCCTCAATGCACTTCGGACCAAACTTTCCAAAAGGCTCTATAACTGTACAGGGTGACCCGAACAGTTCTAGATACTTCAAATTCGGTTTGCGGTTATTGATTAGCTCAAAGCACGTTTTGTTGAATTTCTTGACAGTGAGAACCCTGTTGAGCGTATAGCATGCGGCGGAAACAGCTTCAGCCCAAAAATTTATCGGTAACTTTGAATCTGCAAGCATAGTTCTAGCCGTCTCGATTAGTGTCCGGTTTTTGCGTTCTGCTACTCCATTCTGCTGCGGAGTGTACGGAGCACTAAACTCATGCAATATACCTCTTTCATCACAAAATTCTTCCATTTTACTGTTCTTGAATTCAGTACCATTGTCACTACGAATTCTTTTGATACGCCGTTGGTACAAATTCTCAATTTTCCTAAACAACCCCATCAAACTTTCAAATGTTTTGTCTTTCGTCTTCAAGAAAGAAACCCACGAAAATCTGGAATAATCATCAGTAACGACCAAACAGTAGAAATCCCCTGTAATACTTTTGACGTTTACTGGACCGAACAGATCCATATGTAGTCTCTCTAACGGTCTGGAAATTGAATTGACTTGCTTTGTAGGGTGTGACTTTTTCTTCTGCTTGCCTTTAACACAGCTAATGCACTCCCCTTCCAGATGAAAACCTTTGATATTAACTCCAAGAACCAAATCATTGTGCACCAAGTGATTCATCTTCCTTAGGTGAATATGCCCCATCTTGCGGTGCCACAATCTCGATTCTTTCTCAGTTGCTCTAGAAACAAAACAATGTGCTTGACCAGTTGTTGTAGTCGCTACACTCATGTCCAACACATATAAATCATTCACTCTCGGTGCCCGCATGATAATCCATTCTTCAGGAACAACAAATCCTGGTTTCAAGATCAAGCATTCTTTATCAGTGAAGTGAGTAGTATACATATTGTCACAAATCTGCGAGATACTAAGCAGATTGTTCTCCAGCTCAGTGATGTAGTTAACTGTGACACCTGTGTCACTGCGACCATAAAACAAATGCCAAACCAATGAAATATTGTATTTCATACTTGGTATTTGTAAAAATATGTGTATCATTTGCACATATCATTTCTTGTTCGATTTCAAGCTTTAAATCGCTTTCTGGAGGGTTATACGCGCTCTGATGTGTAGATATAACCAGTTTAATGCAACGAACACTCCGGAATAGTGAAATAGGCTTAACATACCTTAAATAACCTTTACATAACTTAGATATAAGTTTGGGAAGGTTTGGTGTGGTGAAATCAAAGTTAAATCGCTTACAGGGACTAAAGTTGACAAACTGCGAAAGTATGCCAATTTGAACTGTAACAGACATTCCGGAACATGACCATAAGTTAAACACACCTTAAATATCCTTTACATAGCTTAGAAATAGGCTTTAAGGGGTTCGGTGTGCTAAAATAAACTTTTGGGTCATTCAGGGACTAAAAGTGTCAAAAAGTGCACAAGTTTGCATTTTCGCGCATAACTTACGTTCTGAATACATCCGGACATCCAAAAATTTATGTAAGCACTAAAATAATTTATTTTAGTGTTCGGCATAAGAAAAATCCATTCGTCGCGTCATTTGGATCGTTTTTCGCGCTTATGCGCATTCCGTCATAATTAACCGAACATCGCGACCGTACGGCTAAACGAACCGACATCCGAGATATTTTTGAGCATGTTTTAAGTTCCCTATACTTTAACTTCATTTTTGAGCTTTGAAATGGGGTTAACGGGCCTTAAACGTGTCAAAAATGACCTTATTGCATAACAGGGACCAAAAGTGTAAATCTGCCAAAGTTCATGCCTACGATGCGCATGCACTTTTGCCCTACGATGCGTAGGGGGTCTGCAGACCAGATGCAGTGTTTCTAACAGCCTGTTTCCAGCTGTTTTAACCACACCCACACATTCATGCATGCCTAGTCAGCTGATAAGGATCATATTTAGTCACTATAACATTCCGACAATTGTACGGCTTTGATCGTGCCCCCTTTTCCAAGAAACGATCCTAACGGTGCAAGTATTCCTATAAATACCCACCAAGTTTTCACTTCTTCCTCACACTTGAATCTGATTTATGCCTTCTAAGTTGAAGTTTATACTTCATACCTGAAGGAAAATCGGATCAAGAGCTTTCGGGGACCCTTCGTAAGTATTCTTTCATTCTTTTCATTCTTTTATTGCTTTTCGAGTCCGAAAGTCAAACTTTGTTTGACTTTCAGCGTTGACCAGTTATGGTCAATGCGAAGTTCGTCTGAACTTCGCAACGTGATTGTAATCACGATGGTTATAGTCCCTTGGGACTATGCCTACTGATTACCACGTTGTCTAGGGTCATAGGGTAAGCGATCTAATAAATCGCTTATACCTTCGAACCCGACCCAGTTTGGTCGATCATTAGGATCCGACCAAACACATTAGGTGACCATAGTATATAGGGAATAACCTTCCGAGGTTATACCTTATGGTCACATCGTTTAAGTAGTTGTATGATAGGTAGTTTATATGCCTTAGGTAAATTACCAGAATACCCTTTTCATGTATAATTGGTAATTAAGCATATGTAACCTAAACTTTTGTCACATAACTGATTATGTAACATGTTTAGGCATATAACACTTGTCGTAGGACTAGTTAGGCGGTCCGAACGCGTTTTACGCGAACGACGCGTTAAAGTAGCATAAGCTACCTAAACGGGTCGTAATGAGTCGTAAGCACTTAAGTTAGGTTTCATTTAGTATGTAGGCTTTGTCAAACCATATCACACGAGTCTCCACACTCGTTTGGTTTACAAACCCTCATGCTACCCGATCTTCCGATTTAGGTCCGGTTTATTAACATAGTTACCTATAGTAGGTGCCGTTGGATATCCGCGATCTATAGCATTGTTTGGTTGTTATTCAAGGACTACTAAGCAATCTCAGGTGAGTACATAGACCCCTCTTTTACTGTTTTCCAAACTGTTTTGGGGTGGAACACATGTGCCTACTTGTTACTTTCATGTTTTCCTGTTTTCACATCATATACCTGCTATATTCGTTAGTACATTATAGTACATGATTGTATTACATCTTATGCTAGGTGTGCCCATTGTGTGCATTACTTAGTACATCGTTTTACATTACATTACATGCTACGTATGTCTATTGTTGTATACGTAGTACAGGTCACATGCTACGTATGTCTATTGTTGTATACGTAGTACAGGTCACATGCTACGTATGTCTATTGTTGTATACGTAGTATAGGTCACATGCTACGTATGTCTATTGTTGTATACGTAGTACAGGTCACGTGCTACGTATGTCTATTGTTGTATACGTAGTACAGGTCACATGTTAAGTATGTCTATTGTTGCATACTTAGTACAGGTCACATGCTAGGTATGTCTATTGTCGCGTACTTAGTACATTTGTTATTCATCACAGGCTTACATTTTGGATACATATTACATGATTTACATTAGACATAAACATTTTACTTTGGTAGTTTGGTTTGAGTAAGTGATTAAGTAACGAGGCGTGTGTAATATGATACAAGCATGGTGGATACGCCGCTGGTACTTCCTATATATAAGTGTTTGTATGGTATTGCATATTGTAGCGTTATTTGAATCATTTCAATTTGAGACATAGAACATTTTATACAAATAACATACTTTTCACAAGACATTGATTTACAAACAACTTATCTTATACAAACTCATTTTACATGGTTATTCATTTAACCTTACATTTATTTATACATATCAACTGATCTTATTGTTTTTCAAATGATTTACAAAACAAAGCAAATTACAAGGTTCATGACTAAACATTTTCTCAAACATAAGTCATGAAACCTATTTTCACAAAACCTATGTATCTCACAGGCATTTTTATGCTGACGTACCTATTTTCACATGTGTTTTTCAGGAGCTGTTGCATAAGATGATCAAGATACACATAGGCAGACTTGGGCTTTAGTTACAATAAAAGATGCAAGACTAGTTAATTATGTTGTATTTCTTTGTTTGTTAAGACATTGTAACACTTTTAATCAATAAAACGAAACTTCAATTGCCATGGATTTGAAACAATTAATTCTGTTACAACACTCCCCGACATTTCCGCCACGTTTTGTATGTTCTACGTGGTCGGGGTGTGACAGAAAAGATGGTATCAGAGCCAATGGTTATAGGGAATTAGGTTATTAGTAATGCTTTGACCTAGTCTATAACCTTTCTAGGACCCTAACGCGAGTTTACTTGCGTTTAGTCATAAAACAATACCGTCACCTATCCTTAGGCGACGACCACAATAAGAACATAAATTTCAAAACCGCTTCGAAAACTAATCATCTGTTCTAGGATGATTGATTACAAGGTTTTGAACCCTCTATTGTAAGGTTTTGAACTATCTGTTATATGGTTTTGAACCCCTTTGAGTTTTCAAAATCTCGTCAAGGTTTTGGGTTTTTAATAATGTGAACACGTGCAAACTGGAAGGGTGAATGCCTGTATTCTGGGTTTTCTGTCTAGGCAAGCACTTCGTATACATCTCATCAGACGCGAGACCAGTTGTGCTTACCTGGGAATTCTTGGGATGAGTGTTCACTTATAGGCGAGCATGTCTTCGCGATACATTATATTGACCCATTTACTTTGATTAGTCACCATCTCATTTGTTTGCCTTTGGTAACAAACAAATGGTCACAATCTTCATGTGTTGATATTCTCTTTTGACTATCTTTTGCTTGTTTCCTTCTATGTCTTTCATTTTCTTCATTATGCCTCTTCATCGCAACAAGACTCGAGTGTCCGGACCAGGTGCTACAATTGCCCAACAAATAGGCGTCGTACTCCAGAAGACCGTTGATTTAGCTATCACCATGACTCATCTCAGGGATGAAGCCGTGCAAGGGAACCGCTCCTTGGAGAAATCAATGCAACCGTCATCATCCAAATCAAATACCCTGTTACAAATGTACCCACGGTGGACGATGGAGACATTTGGTTAACATGTGTCGCTTTGCTGTTCAAAGCAAAGCAGTTGCAAACCCTGTTGCTGCTTAACCTTCAAGTTCTGCTTCATATGTCGCCTTGGCGTATCTTGCGCCTCAACCTCTTGAACTTTCTACCTTGTGTATCGACTTAAGCACGCCTAGTGCAAGGTGTCGAAGCATCTCTCGTTACACAAATCCCAAAATCCATGAAGGATCTTTCTATCCTCATAATCAGATCCTTGTGGATGAATATCACTCAAATCGGAGCCCTTAATTGAATTATTCGTATGCCTTAATACGTACATTACGATTCAATAAGGACAAAGCCGAATTCTTATTAAGATCTTCCTATCTTCATAGTTAGATTCTAATGATTTAAGTGCCGCATGGAATCCACGGATTGGATTCCTGGCGTGCTTTAAATATCCGTGTCCAAAGATAACAAATTAATGATCAAGTTAAACAATTATGTGATTATGTGCTTATGTGGTTTCTTATGTGTTTTGTGTTTTTGTATACTCTGGATATTCGCTATCCAAATCCTCGTAGAATCTTTCTTATCTTCATATGAGGGATTCGTAGTAGGATATTCAAAAAGGTACTATCTTAAATCCTTAATGGACTTCTACATTGTAGTTAAATCCCTTGGATTATAAAGTACTATTCCAAAGTTTAAAGACAACAGGTGTTGATAAAGTTAAATACATCCTACGTCGATGTAGTTAAATTTTTCCCGTAGGTAGTTTAGTTAAAGAGATCCTACGTCGATCTAAATTAAATAGATTGGTTCGACAATCTAGTTAAATACATCCTACGTCGATGTAGTTAAATTTTTCCCGTAGGTAGTTTAGTTAAAGAGATCCTACGTCGATCTAAATTAAATAGATTGGTCCGACAATCTAGTTAAATACATCCTACGTCGATGTAGTTAAATTTTTCCCATAGGTAGTTTAGTTAAAGAGATCCTACATCGATCTAAATTAAATAGATTGGTCCGACAATCTAGTTAAATACATCCTACGTCGATGTAGTTAAATTTTTCCCGTAGGTAGTTTAGTTAAAGAGATCCTACGTCGATCTAAATTAAATAGATTGGTCCGACAATCTAGTTAAATACATCCTACGTCGATGTAGTTAAATTTTCCCCGTAGGTAGTTTAGTTAAAGAGATCCTACGTCGATCTAAGTTAAATAGATTGGTTCGACAATCTAGTTAAATATATCATGTGTTTATGTAGTTAAATAGGCCCTCGGGTGGTCTAAATCAGGAGATTGTTCGTTAATCTAATCCTTTGGTGACCTAGTTAAAGCGACTCTATTGCAGTCAAGTTAATTCACCACAGGATTATTCGTTTGATTTTTCCCCATACGCATTATGAAATGAACTGTGCGGACTGTGCAAGGAACTACGTAATTATGGAGGCCTACATAATTATGGAATTCAGTGCATAGGAACCACAGGAAGTTTTGTCATGTGTTAAGACCAACAGTGGCAAGAGTAATGATACGGGAGAAGTCTTGGACTTTGACCAATGTCATTTATTCTCACACTACCCAATTCTGATCTCAATCACACACACAATTTCCTATGATGAGTCTTCATAAGAAACGTTCTTCTGTCCGTAGTTCAAAACTCCATGTTTTGTTACTACAATGACTTCACTTTGAGTGTTGACATTTTCGCTAAGAATCCTAACATGGCCCAGAGTTCTACTTAGGGTTCAAGGGGTTCATTCAAAGCGAAAACATCACCGTCGTCCCCCTAAGTTTCTCCTAAAATTAAATTTCGGGACGAAATTTCCTAAAGTAGGGGAGACTGTGACACCTGTGTCACTGCGACCATCAAACAAATGCCAAACCAATGAAATATTGTATTTCATACTTGGGATTTGTAAAAATATGTGTATCGTTTGCACATATCATTTCTTGTTCGATTTCAAGCTTTAAATCGCTTTCTGGAGGGTTATACGCGCTCTGATGTGTAGATATAACCAGTTTAATGCAACGAACACTCCGGAATAGTGAAATAGGCTTAACATACCTTAAATAACCTTTACATAACTTAGATATAAGTTTTGGAAGGTTTGGTGTGGTGAAATCAAAGTTAAATCGCCTACAGGGACTAAAGTTGACAAACTGTGAAAGTATGCCAATTTGAACTGTAACAGACATTCCGGAACATGACCATAAGTTAAACACACCTTAAATATCCTTTACATAGCTTAGAAATAGGCTTTAAGGGGTTCGGTGTGCTAAAATAAACTTTTGGGTCATTCAGGGACTAAAAGTGTCAAAAAGTGCACAAGTTTGCATTTTCGCGCATAACTTACGTTCTGAATACATCCGGACATCCAAAAATTTATGTAAGCACTAAAATAATTTATTTTAGTGTTCGGCATAAGAAAAATCCATTCGTCGCGTCATTTGGATCCTTTTTCACGCTTATGCGCATTCCGTCGTAATTAACCGAACATCGCGACCGTACGGCTAAACGAACCGACATCCGAGATATTTTTGAGCATGTTTTAAGTTCCCTATACTTTAACTTCATTTTAGAGCTTTGAAATGGGGTTAACGGGCCTTAAACGTGTCAAAAATGACCTTATTGCATAACAGGGACCAAAAGTGTAAATCTGCCAAAGTTCATGCCTACGATGCGCATGCACTTTTGCCCTACGATGCGTAGGGGGTCTGCAGACCAGATGCAGTGTTTCTAACAGCCTGTTTCCAGCTGTTTTAACCACACCCACACATTCATGCATGCCTAGTCAGCTGATAAGGATCATATTTAGTCACCATAACATTCCGACAATTGTACGGCTTTGATCGTGCCCCCTTTTCCAAGAAACGATCCTAACGGTGCAAGTATTCCTATAAATACCCACCAAGTTTTCACTTCTTCCTCACACTTGAATCTGATTTATGCCTTCTAAGTTGAAGTTTATACTTCATACCTGAAGGAAAATCGGATCAAGAGCTTTCGGGGACCCTTCGTAAGTATTCTTTCGTTCTTTTCATTCTTTTATTGCTTTTCGAGTCCGAAAGTCAAACTTTGTTTGAATTTCAGCGTTGACCAGTTATGGTCAATGCGAAGTTCGTCTGAACTTCGCAACGTGATTGTAATCACGATGGTTATAGTCCCTTGGGACTATGCCTACTGATTACCACGTTGTCTAGGGTCGTAGGGTAAGCGATCTAATAAATCGCTTATACCTTCGAACCCGACCCAGTTTGGTCGATCATTAGGATCCGACCAAACACATTAGGTGACCATAGTATATAGGGAATAACCTTCCGAGGTTATACCTTATGGTCACATCGTTTAAGTAGTTGTATGATAGGTAGTTTATATGCCTTAGGTAAATTACCAGAATACCCTTTTCATGTATAATTGGTAATTAAGCATATGTAACCTAAACTTTTGTCACATAACTGATTATGTAACATGTTTAGGCATATAACACTTGTCGTAGGACTAGTTAGGCGGTCCGAACGCGTTTTACGCGAACGACGCGTTAAAGTAGCATAAGCTACCTAAACGGGTCGTAATGAGTCGTAAGCACTTAAGTTAGGTTTCATTTAGTATGTAGGCTTTGTCAAACCATATCACACGAGTCTCCACACTCGTTTGGTTTACAAACCCTCATGCTACCCGATCTTCCGATTTAGGTCCGGTTTATTAACATAGTTACCTATAGTAGGTGCCGTTTGATATCCGCGATCTCTAGCATTGTTTGGTTGTTATTCAAGGACTACTAAGCAATCTCAGGTGAGTACATAGACCCCTCTTTTACTGTTTTCCAAACTGTTTTGGGGTGGAACACATGTGCCTACTTGTTACTTTCATGTTTTCCTGTTTTCACATCATATACCTGCTATATTCGTTAGTACATTATAGTACATGATTTTATTACATCTTATGCTAGGTGTGCCCATTGTGTGCATTACTTAGTACATCGTTTTACATTACATTACATGCTACGTATGTCTATTGTTGTATACGTAGTACAGGTCACATGCTACGTATGTCTATTGTTGTATACGTAGTACAGGTCACATGCTACGTATGTCTATTGTTGTATACGTAGTATAGGTCACATGCTACGTATGTCTATTGTTGTATACGTAGTACAGGTCACGTGCTACGTATGTCTATTGTTGTATACGTAGTACAGGTCACATGTTAAGTATGTCTATTGTTGCATACTTAGTACAGGTCACATGCTAGGTATGTCTATTGTCGCGTACTTAGTACATTTGTTATTCATCACAGGCTTACATTTTGGATACATATTACATGATTTACATTAGACATAAACATTTTACTTTGGTAGTTTGGTTTGAGTAAGTGATTAAGTAACGAGGCGTGTGTAATATGATACAAGCATGGTGGATACGCCGCTGGTACTTCCTATATATAAGTGTTTGTATGGTATTGCATATTGTAGCGTTATTTGAATCATTTCAATTTGAGACATAGAACATTTTATACAAATAACATACTTTTCACAAGACATTGATTTACAAACAACTTATCTTATACAAACTCATTTTACATGGTTATTCATTTAACCTTACATTTATTTATACATATCAACTGATCTTATCGTTTTTCAAATGATTTACAAAACAAAGCAAATTACAAGGTTCATGACTAAACATTTTCTCAAACATAAGTCATGAAACCTATTTTCACAAAACCTATGTATCTCACAGGCATTTTTATGCTGACGTACCTATTTTCACATGTGTTTTTCAGGAGCTGTTGCATAAGATGATCAAGATACACATAGGCAGACTTGGGCTTTAGTGACAATAAAAGATGCAAGACTAGTTAATTATGTTGTATTTCTTTGTTTGTTAAGACATTGTAACACTTTTAATCAATAAAATGAAACTTCAATTGCCATGGATTTGAAACAATTAATTCTGTTACAACACTCCCCGACATTTCTGCCATGTTTTGTATGTTCTACGTGGTCGGGGTGTGACATTAACTCTCTCAAACGTAACGATCCCATTGGATAACGTTCCTTCACCAACAATTCTACCACCTTCATGAACAGCAAATCCTACGTAACCACCATTGATATTTCTCACATCATACAGCAACGCGGTCTTCCCTGTCATATGTCGAGATGCTCCACTATCCATGATCCATCTGGATACAAGTTGTGGAAGATCCTGCACAAAAACAAACTTTGATTTAACCTTCTTCAATAAAGATGCCGATTCATGCTTCGCAATCAAGGAAGCTCCAGCAGTTCAAACTGCTTATTCGAACATGGTGTCCACCTAGGCCTCATCAGCCTTAGGTGTAACCTTGACTCTCGCAATTTGAATTTTGAAATTTTCAGCCTTCAAAGGTGGAAAATTCACATCATAATCAACCGAAATTGATTCTTCAGCCTTTTTCACTTCAGAAGTTGAAATTTTCATTTCTGTTTTTGGTTTCCAAACTTGTTGAGATAATGTAATCTGTTTATAAAACTTGTCATTTTTAGTTACCACTTTCTTTACGGGTTCAATTTTCACTTTGATGTTATCATTTTTCACATTCTTTTTCTCAAAAACGATTGGTGCTTTACCCTTTTCGTCAACTTTCTTCTTTTGAATCTTCACAGTTTCAGTCTTAGACTTCACATTGGTACACTTTCGTGCAATGTGACCAACTTGATTACATCTAAAACATGTTCGAGTATCAACAACTCGACTTGTGCCTTCAGACTGATACTGTGAAGCTCTTTTCTCAAAGAACTCTTCATTCGATTTTGAAAAAATCTCATTTTCCTCATCAGAAAGTGAACTCGAACTGTTCACAAACACCTTCTTTTCAGCAAACCTTTTGTTTTGAAAACTCTTTTTCTGATAACTCTTACCACCCCTATAACCACCCGACTAATCATTTCGATTGTTATAAAAACTTGATGGCACAACAGATTTCTTGTAGTAAGTTTTATCTTTCTCAAAATTCATTTTTCTCTTTGTTTGACTCAACTTGTTCACTTCTGACAACTCAACTTTGACCAACTTAAAAACATTTGTCAATTTGTTCACATTTACATTCTCAATCGGAAACTCAGAATCCGAATACAACTTATTAGATCCAGCCATCTTGTACATTACAAGACCCGGTTCATCACTTAAGTTGTGTTTGGATTTTGGTTTCTGAATGTACTTATCCAAGAAACACCCGTCTTCCTCAGTAGTGTCACCATCTGTTTTTAGCACATTTTCAACAACACCTTTTACAATATCATTTTGGACACTATCGTCATTGGAAGATATGAACGTGACATCAATGTTCTCCTGAAGTTTAACTTCACTTTCTTCCTCAATTTCAACCAACCCAGATTGCTTTTTCGTGTAATTATCAAGAACAGGTGGTGCAACTTGATGAAAACCCACCCCAGTTCCATCACAGTACACATCTTCGCCTGCTTTGTCTTTCCCGATGGGTTTGGGAATAATGTGTTGCAAAACAAAGCTTGCGGAGTTGTAACTCTTAAGCTTCAACTGGATTCGCTCATTTTCAATTTCAGCCTCTTGAACTTTAAGTTTCAGTTTAGCGATTTCATCCAGTTGTTGGTTGATTGATTCTTCTTTTACTCTAAGCACTGCTTTTAGTTGAATATTTTCTTTATAAGTTTTACCATTTCGATCATCATTATCTTTCATTGTGGTTTTGAGTTTCTCAAATTTTTCAGTGATTTGACGGTTTTCAAGAACTAACTTTTCATTTTCTTGTCTAATCCTCTCATGATCAGTTTTATCATTTTCAATTTTGTTAGTTAATTCTTTTATCCGTTCAGTTGAAGCTTTAACCATCTTGTCACGATCAAGAATTTGATTCTCAATGTTTCTGACTTTTGCTGTCAGATCATCAACCTTCTTACCATTGAGATACGTGACTGTGTTACAAAATTTGCATTCTTTGATGCAATTTTTGCAATCAACATCCCCATCAACTTTCTTACCTGACACATTCGTTGACAAGTTTGAACTGACCTGGCATTTTTGACTCAGACTTGGAGTTAGAGTCTACCTCAAGTGCTTTAGCAGCTAGCACTTTGTCAGCCATTTTTCTGAGATTTTCAGCATTCAACTCCTGCGTCGTGTCAATGATCCCGGTATCAACCTTCTTTGTGTTATCTATCTCTTTCTCTTCTCTTTCCTTCTTCTCTTTCTCTTCTTTTTCTTTCTTCTCTTTCTCTTCTTTTTCTTTCTCGTCTCCAGTTCCCCACCATTTATTCTGCCAATAATCATCATCATCTTTTAACTATTTGATTATGGCCTCTAAATCAAGAGTGTTGTGATCAATAGCAATGTTTCCATATGAATCAAGATAACACTCTCTGTCTGGATCCCATCTATTTGCTCTCTTTGCTTCCGAAAAGATACCAGATATTCTGATCATTCTGTTTGTGGCCAAAAACCGTCTGTAGTTATACTTCTGTTCTTCAGTTCTGTTGTCTTTCCATGGAACAGGTTCATTCTTTGCCATGAAAGCATAACCTACTGCATCTTCCTCAGGTAGCAGCCCGCTCCAGTCGAAACCTTCATCGTCATGAATCACTGCAAGAGCTCTAGATTTCTCTTTGTTGTCTTCAACCTGCTTCAATCTAGGTGGCTCATATTTATTCTGGTGATAAATTGCCTTCTTGTAGTAATCATCTCTGAAAGGATTCTCCGACTCATCAGCATATGCGTTTCTGCATTCTCGCTTGAAGTGACCTTTCTGCTTACACTTGAAGCACGTCACCTTGGACTTATCGAACCCCAGCTTGGTAGATGGACCCCCAATTGTCTTCCTGCCAGTAATTTCCATGAAACGCTGTGCTCTACGAACAGCACTGGCCATAGCCCAACGAATATCGATCAGCTCCATTTCCTCAGGATCAATCTGATCATAATCTTCTTTCGTCAGATTGGTGTTGCCTATCTTCCCAGCTACTAACCCTTCATACGATTCCAACACAGATGCTAAGAAGATCATCTGCTGTTTGGCCGACTCCTCATCAAAATTCTGAGCATTCTTTAAATCTATTGCGATGTTGCATTGAAAACGATTCTTTGCATCAAAATGACTTGCAGATGATGAAGATCCACTCTGATAACCACTGTGATTTCCACTGTTTTGATCACTTTGACTTTCTTTGCTTGCTGTAGACACATTTTCAACAGAAAACGCAGTCTTTGGAGAAGTTGCTTTTGGCATCATGCTCTTTGGATAGTACAAATCCAAATTTTGCTGCTAGGATGAGTTATTGACTTTGTATGTCTTCTTTAGTTCCAGCTCGTGACTTTCAAGTCTCTCAATCACCAAATCTGGTTTCAACTTTTCAGGAACAATAGTGTTCTTCAACATCAGTGCATAATATCTCCACTCCATCTCGTCTGGCAACGAATCAAACAACTTGTCTACTTGCTCATCATCAGAATATTTAATTCCATGTCTATCTAATTCCAGCTTTAGATGCCCAAACCTCTCAATCATTTTTTATACTGATTCATTCTTTAAACATCCAAACATATCAAACTCTTTCCTAAGTAGTTTCTTTTTGTTTTTCTTGATTTCTTCACTACCTATACATTTCTTTTCTAATTTTGCCCAAAGATCTTTAGCACTAGAGTAATCAATCAAAGAAATTATATCTTCACGCACGGATTGAAACAATAATGCCACACATTTCTGCTCAGCAACAAACGACTCTATTTCATCAGATGTTGATAAAGTTTCACCCTCTTTGCCTCCATTATCGTATCCATTTTTGAGACTCTTCCAACTTAGAAATGCAAAAGCCCTCAACCAATCTTTGAATTTCTTTGCCCACCGACTATACTCCTCGATAGCCATCAATTTCGGTGGTTTGTTGTAATTTCCGAAAGCACTTTCAACTTCTAAAGCATCCGATAATTTCTTCTTGGCGTTTGGTGAGTTCTCATTGTTGTTGCTTGAAGATGTATCGTCTCCCAAATTTCCAGCAAATGCGTACATATCGCTAAACAGGTTCAAGAATATGTCATCCATCTTGAATGTACCTGCAAAACAATCAGACACTTAGAAAAATTTTGATTTTGAAAAATAACAATTTCAAGCGAAAGCTTATTCAAGCGAAACAACTTGTAATTTTACTGTTCAAGCGAAATGGATAGTTTGAAGCGAAACCTTCTATTTTGCTTGGACTTTCAAGCGAAATGGTCAAAATATAGAAGGTTCAAGAGAAACAGGACACTCTAAAGAGAAATCTTCTATTTCGCTTGGACTTTCAAGCGAAATGGTTGAAATAAGTGCAACAGTTCAAGCGAAAGCCCAGTAAACTAGTTCACTTGACCTTGTCAAGCGAAAGGGTTTGATATTTCAAGCAAAGACCTTTTGTTTTCAAGCGAAATGGGTTCTTTACGAAGAACACTCTTCAAGCGAAAGGCTGTTTTAGTCCATTTTTTTATCCAATTTAGTCCGAAAATTAATCTGATTCTTTCAAGGATTGTTCTACACACAATTCCGATCACAATGATATGTAAAATGTTCAATTTCGTCCACTAAAATGCCATAGATCTGAGTTCAAAGTTTCTGTTCGTGAAACTGATCGAATTTTGTAAAAATTATTGAGTTTTACTTTGAATTACAATCTAATACATTCTAGGATTTATTAATAAACTGATCCGCACGTAATACTAAAAAATCAGACAATTTCAACCAAAGGAACCCGTTCAGATCAGAAAAGAATGAAAAGAAATGAGTAGAAAGTAGAGAATCCGGTAATATCAAGCTGCTATGGTATGAACTCCTCGTCCTGAGCTCTGATACCACTTGTTGGACCGTTTTATGACCTCGAAACGTCAGTTAAGGATGTTCATCTTTAAATACGAAGGCGGAATCAACGTAAAAGAAGTCACAACAGCTAGTTTCACTTTAATCTATCTTTTCTGATTAATTTCCGTGCTTTTACAAGGTATTCTGAAGCAAATCCGGCAGCACCTCCTCTTACACACAAAACCAGTTCGCTTCAAATGAACAACACACACCACTATATATAGACCTAGGGGGGTTTCGCTTGAGACTGACAACACATAGGGTTTCGCTTGAGACTGGCTTGAAGCGAAACAATATGTTGATGATGAAGAGGTTTCGCTTGAACTAACCATGACAATCTTTCAAGCGAAAACCCTTCCTTAGACTCAATCTAAACCTAATTAAGACCCTGTTGCGTGTTCATTCAAACCTGTCTAAACAAAAGACTTGAATAGGACAAAGTTAACAGACACTAAGTGCACCAACACTTTCCACCACTTTCCTTCGTACTTCATCTTCATTATGAGTTTTCAACATTTCAGCTAATGTCGGAAAGGTATCATCAACACCCAAGTAGTGAAAGGGTGTATCTTCATCAGATATATCAGAACCTTCCTCTATAATCACATCCTTAAAGTTATCAGCTTTGTTTGCAAAGTTGAAAGTGTATTCTGTCACACCCCCAAAATCCACACGTGGAGTATCACCGCATGGAGGCGTAACATGACCAGGATCAAGCCACCAATCATATTGAACAAGCATGTAAGTAAACATAATTCAACCAAACAATATGAAAGGTGTTCAAAAACCAAAGCATTGTTAAGTGTTTAGCGGAAGCATAATTGTAAAACCCATAGCAAGTATTAAGTATGAAATAAAGTAATGTTTAAAGCATGGCACACACTGCCATGTCCCACAACGACTGTTCCTCCCTGTGCAAGCTCCAAGAGTACCTAATGACCTGCAAGGCATGTAGCAACGAATCAACAACAAAGTTGAGCAAGTTCACAGTTGGTTGTTTGGTTATAATATTCATTTCATAAATCGTATGATCGTTTTGTAAACCATGTATCGTATCAATCCGTATAGCGGCCAATCCAGGCATGTGTGCGATGATTAGTGGGGGCTTCCCATGTGTTACTAGACCACGCGTATCGACTGCTACGAAAATGTAAGAGGTGCCCTAAGTCAATGTCTATCAGCATTGACCCTTTGCCCATAGTCCATTAGTACACGCCCGTCTGACTGGCACGGTGTGAGGTTTGTTAAACCTAATAGCGCTATTAACTAATGACCCGCTCGCCATAGGCCTCGGCGATTAAGTCGATAAATGAGGGACTTCCTTTGATAGAGGTGATGGTCTTATGATCGTGTACGTAGGCTTTACGTACGTGCCCTTCAATCCGAGTAATAAGTATAACTGTACGTAGGTTTTACGTACGTGCCCTTCAATCCGAGGACAGTATTAAGTAGTTTAATATTAATGGTTGTACGAGAAGTTAATCATTCCCATTCCCAACCCACCGGGAATCCCATGCGTTGGCTAGTGTGAACTCACCTTGGTTTGCTCGGTATGCTTAACTATGTGCTCATAAGAAATCAGTCAAGTCCTATAGTGCACGTATACTCAATCAGTTAAACTCGTAAAGATTCACATGCCATTTATGTCACGAAGTGTGTTTAAGAAATTATCATGTATCACATAAGCAATTAATCACAGTCATGCAAATCCATGTTTCACATAAATGTCCATCATAGTTTTTACTAACTTGATTATT
>JARYGA010030598.1:0-68181 GCA_030545235.1 Helianthus tuberosus
AACCATATTAGACATGTTAAGGCATATTTTAATTGTCATAGGACTAGTTAGGCGTTCCGAACGCGTTTTACGCGAACGACGCGTTAAAGTAGCATAAGCTACCTAAACGGGTCGTAATGGGTCACAAACACTTAGGTTAAGTTTCATTTAGTATGTAGGCTTTGTTAAACCATATTATACGAGTCTCCACACTCGTTTGGTTTACGAACCCTCATTCTATCCAATCATCCGATTTAGGTCCGGTTATTAACATAGTTACCTATATTAGGTGCCTTTTGATATCCGCGATCTCTAGCATTGTTTGGTTGTTACTCAAGGACTACTAAGCAATCTCAAGTGAGTACATAGACCCCACTTTTACTGTTTTCCAAACTGTTTTGGGGTGAAACACATGTGCCTACTTGTTACTTTCATGCTTTCCATGTTTTCACATCATATACCTGCTATGTTCGTTAGTACATTATAGTACATGATTTCACTGTGTTCATGCTATGTATGCCCATTGTGTGCGTACTTAGTACATCGTTTTACATTACATTTTATGCTATGTATGTCCATTTAGTTCATACTTAGTACATCGTTTTACATTACATTTTATGCTATGTATGTCCATTTAGTTCATACTTAGTACATTGTTTTACATTACACTTATGCTATGTATGTCCATTGTGTGCATGCTTAGTACATTGTTTTACATTGCATTTCTGTTGCATATGCTCATCCAGCATGTGAACACATTATACTACATTTTGAACCGTTGTAACCTTTTGACTATGTGAACCGTCATAACCGTTTGATTATATGAACCGTTTGTAACTATTGAACCGTGTGAACCATTTGTATCTGTTGACAGGATTTACAGTTAACAATAGACATTTGACAATACATAAACAGTTCTACAATTGTTAAACATTACTTTGGTGGTTTGGTTTGATTAAGTGATTAAGTAACGATGCGTGTGTAATATGATACAAGCATGGTGGATACGCCGCTGGTACTTCCTATATATAAGTGTTTGTATGGTATTACATATCGTAGCGTTATTTGAATCATTTCAGTTTGAGACATATAACATTTTATATAAATAACATACTTTTCACAAGACATTGATTTACAAACAACTTATCTTATACAAACACATTTTTACATGGTTATTCATTTAACCTGACATTTATTTATACATATCATCTGATCTTATCGTTTTTCAAATGATTTACAAGACAAAGCAAATTACAAGGTTCATGACTAAACATTTTCTCAAACATAAGTCATGAATTCTGTTTTCACAAAACCTATGTATCTCACAGGCATTTTTATGCTGACGTACCTATTTTCACATGTGTCTTCGCGATACATTATTTTCGACTCATTTACTTTGATTAGTCCATGTGTGTCGTTTGTTTACCTGGTGGTAACAAACAAATGACCACTATCCTTGCTTTCATCAAATTTGTTTCATCTCATTCTTTTCGTCTAATTCTCTCACTCGTTTCCTTTCATGTTTCCTCTTTTAGAATGCCTCCTCGACGCGAAAGCCAGATAGCGACTGCCGAATTGGCAGAAATCATTGCGCAGCAAATGGCTGCTCAATTCCCAAACCTCTTTGCTCAATGGAATCAAGCCAACAACAACAACAATGGTCCATGCAATTTCAAGAGTTTTAACTCGGCGAAACCACTCAAGTTTAGTGGTTCTGAGGGAGCGACTGGGCTTCTTCAATGGTTCGAGAGCATTGAGAATACTTTCCGCCACGTGCAGTGTCCTAACAATCGCAAGGTCGAGTTTGCTTCGAGTGTGTTTCAGAAGAGGGCCCTTACGTGGTGGAACGGGGTTATGAGAGATCGTGGTGCAGAAGTTGCTCTAGCACAGACATGGGCTGAACTTAGGGCCCTTATGATGAAGGAATTCTGTCCTCTTCACGAGATCAGGGCCTTGGAAAAGGGAATTCGACAATCTTGAGCAAGACAGCGGTGAGCATCGAGCCTACACGGACCGTTATGAGGAGTTGAGTCTGTTATGCCCAAACATGGTCACGCCTTTGGATAAGGCAATAGAAAAGTACATTGATGGCCTCCCTGACTCAATACAAGACATTGTGACTGGCAGCAACCCTACTACAGTTAGACAGGCCATTGAGCTATCTGCAACCTTGACTGAATCAAAGATCAGGAAAGGTAAACTTTTCCGAAAAGGTGACAAGAAACCGGTCGAGGAATCGAACCCAATCGAGGAATCAAAGACCATGGATGAACAGACTGGATCCCCTAAGAGGTCAAAGAAGCGAAAGGCTTCTCAGAACTTTGCCATGGTTACTCACAATGATCAAGCCGTCCCCAACCAACCAGCTCAACCCCTGCTAGGAAGCCATACAATGGAACTGCACCCTTGTGCAACCAATGTAGCCTCCATCATCATGCCAACGTAAAGTGCCGCAAATGCCAAACTTGTGGGCTTATAGGCCATACGGCAAGAGTCTGCCCGGCTGCAGCTGCACCAAACCAAGCTGGCAACAATACCGCTCAAGGTCGTTTTCTACCAGGTTCTTGCTTCAACTGTGGCGAGATGGGTCATTTCCGAAGAAATTGCCCAAAGCTTGCTAATGCAAATCCAGCACAGGGATGAGCATCTGACTGACTAGAAGACAACATCGTTTAGAAATAATCACGTCTTATGTATTATTTTCTTTTGTTGTCAAGGTCCAAGAAACAGTTGTTATCGTTGTTTATAAATAAATCTTTTATTTACATTGTAATGTATTTATGTGGTTGCATGTATAAACAACATATCCCTTACAATACCGACAATTAAGGAATCGTATTCCTTGAAAAGCAAACTACCACCCAAAATTTTTTCCACTTTATGATCTCTTGCATTTTCCACGAAATTCCTAAGTACCCGTTTCTTCTAAGGAAAACGAAGTACAAGGCGCAAGTTACAACACTGAACGAATACCCAAAGTACCACTATAAATCCTTAATAGGGTACCTAAGGGTAGTTCCGTGAATCCTAAAATTGTTGTGTTCCTTAATTCGACTATTACGTTTCTTTGAAAACAAAATCGAATTTTTGGGAGATCTTCCTATCTCTTCAGATAGATCCCAGAGGACATTGAAGTCCATCGACTGGTTTCCATATCCGTTCTCAATCGATAACAAATTTATAACAAATTAATAACCAAGTTAAACAACTATGTGATTATGTGCTTATGAACATTACAAGACAAACTGTGCGGACTGTGCAAGGAATTACGTAATTATGGATGCATACATAATTATGGAATTTAGTGCACAGAAACCACAGCGAGCTTTGTCATGTGCCTAGAAGTTAACTCTATTCATTTCCGTTTCTGAGGAAGCACCCGTTGAAAATGACTCCGTTTGTTCATTTACGTTTCTGAAGATTGTCCGTTGAGGAAATGAATATCCGTTTGTCTATCATTTCCATTTCCATTTCTGAGGAAGCACCCGTTGAAAATGACTCCGTTTGTTCATTTTCGTTTCTGAAGATTTGTCCGTTGAGGAAAGGAATATCCGTTTGTCCATCATTTTCATTTCCATTTCTGAGGAAGCACCCGTTGAAAATGACTCTGTTTGTTCATTTTCGTTTCTGAAGATTTGTCCGTTGAGGAAATGAATATCCGTTTGTTTCTCCTTTTCAATTCCATTTCTGAGGAAGCACCCGTTGAAAATGACTCCGTTTGTTCATTTTCGTTTCTGAAGATTTGTCCGTTGAGGAAATGAATATCCGTTTGTTTCTCCTTTTCAATTCCATTTCTGATGAAGCACCCGTTGAAAATGACTCCGTTTGTTCATTTTACGTTTCTGAAGATTGCCCGTTGAGGAAATGAATCCCCGTTTGTTTATTCTTTCATTTCCGCTTCTGAAGAACACTCGTTGAGGAAAATGACTCCGTCTGTTCATTTTCGTTCTGAAGAATTTCCGTTAAGGAAATGACAGGATTATGCCTTACATATCTCTGGTGGTTATTTGACACAAAGTCACAAATAGACTCCTACGAATAAATTTCGGGATGAAATTTCCTAAAGTAGGGGAGACTGTGACACCTGTGTCACTTCAACCATAAAAAAAATGCCAAACCAATGAAATATTGTATTTCATACTTGGGATTTGTAAAAATATGTGTATCGTTTACACATATCAACTCTTGTTCGTTTTCAAGCTTTAAATCGCTTTCTGGAGGGTTATACGCGCACTAATGCGCAAATATAACCAGTTTAATGCAACGAACACTCCGGAATAGTAAAATAGGCTTAACATACCTTAAGTAACCTTTACATAACTTAGAAATAAGTTTTGAAGGCTTTGGTATGGCAAAATCTAGTTTATTCGCTTACAGGGACTAAACTTGACAAACTGCGAAAGTATGCCAATTTGAACTGTAACGAACATTCCGGAACATGACCATAAGATAAAAAAACCTTAAATATCCTTTACATAGCTTAGAAATAGGCTTTGATGGGTTCGGTGTGCTAAAATAAACTTTTGGGTCATTTAGGGACTAAAAGTGTCAAAAAGTGCACAAGTTTGCACTTTTACGCATAACTTACGTTCTGAATACATCCGGACATCCAAAAATTTATGAAAGCACTAAAATATTTTATTTTAGTGTTTGGCATGAGAAAAATCCATTCGTCGCGCAATTTGGATCGTTTTTCGCGCTTATGCGCATTCCGTCGTAATTAAGCGAACATCGCGTTCGTACGGCCAAACGAACCGACATCCGAGATACTTTTGAGCACATTTTAAGTTCCCTATACTTTAACTTAATTTTAGAACTTTGAAATGGGGTTAACGGGCCTTAAACGCGTCGGAAATGACCTTATAGCACAACAGGGACCAAAATTGTAAATCTGCCAAACTTGGCCCTTGCGCACGTAAGGGTTTATTTGTTACGGTGCGCAAGCAGGGGTTAGATGCAGCAAAACGTTTTTCTTAGCTGTTAACTGCCCTTAAACACTCTCCAAAGGTCAAGTGCCACATGTTAATCCCTTGTGGTGGCCAAAATCAGTTACCACAACATTCCGACAAGTGTACGGGCTAGATCTTTCCCTCTTCTCCAAGAAACGATCCTAACGGTGAACCGAAATCTATAAATACCCACCTTGTTTTACCCATTTCCCTCACATTTGAATCTGATTCTACACTCTCTAAGTGGAAGTATATGCTTCCTACCTGAGAGTGAATCGGGTTCGAATCTTGCGGGGACCCTTCGTAAGTATTCCTTCGTTCTTTTATTGCTTTTCGAGTCTTTTCAAGTCTGAAAGTCAAACTTTGTTTGACTTTCTGCGTTGACCAGTTTATGGTCAATGCGAAGTTCATTTGAACTTCGCAACGTGAGTGTAATCACGTTGGTTATAGTCCCTTGGGACTATGCCTACTGATTACCACGTTGTATAGGGTCGTAGGGTAAGCGATCTAATAAATCGCTTATACCTTCGAACCCGACCCATTTGGTCGATCATTAGGATCCGACCAAACACATTAGGTGACCATAGTATATAGGGAATAACCTTCCGAGGTTATACCTTATGGTCGCTTCGTTTAAGTAGTTGTATGATAGGTAGTTTATATGCCTTAGGTAAATTACCAAAATACCCCTTTGATGCCAAAATTCGTTTTAAACATATGTAACATAACTTTTGTCATCTAAACTGATTTGACAACCATATTAGACATGTTAAGGCATATTTTATTTGTCATAGGACTAGTTAGGCGTTCCGAACGCGTTTTACGCGAACGACGCGTTAAAGTAGCATAAGTTACCTAAACGGGTCGTAATGGGTCACAAACACTTAGGTTAAGTTTCATTTAGTATGTAGGCTTTGTTAAACCATATTATACGAGTCTCCACACTCGTTTGGTTTACGAACCCTCATTCTATCCAATCATCCGATTTAGGTCCGGTTATTAACATAGTTACCTATATTAGGTGCCTTTTGATATCCGCGATCTCTAGCATTGTTTGGTTGTTACTCAAGGACTACTAAGCAATCTCAAGTGAGTACATAGACCCCTCTTTTACTGTTTTCCAAACTGTTTTGGGGTGAAACACATGTGCCTACTTGTTACTTTCATGCTTTCCATGTTTTCACATCATATACCTGCTATGTTCGTTAGTACATTATAGTACATGATTTCACCGTGTTCATGCTATGTATGCCCATTGTGTGCGTACTTAGTACATCGTTTTAGATTACATTTTATGCTATGTATGTCCATTTAGTTCATACTTAGTACATCGTTTGTTTTACATTACATTTTATGCTATGTATGTCCATTTAGTTCATACTTAGTACATTGTTTTACATTACACTTATGCTATGTATGTCCATTGTGTGCATGCTTAGTACATTGTTTTACATTGCATTTCTGTTGCATATGCTCATCCAGCATGTGAACACATTATACTACATTTTGAACCGTTGTAACCTTTTGACTATGTGAACCGTCGTAACCGTTTGATTATATGAACCGTTTGTAACTATTGAACCGTGTGAACCATTTGTATCTGTTGACAGGATTTACAGTTAACAATAGACATTTGACAATACATAAACATTTCTACAATTGTTAAACATTACTTTGGTGGTTTGGTTTGATTAAGTGATTAAGTAACGATGCGTGTGTAATATGATACAAGCATGGTGGATACGCCGCTGGTACTTCCTATATATAAGTGTTTGTATGGTATTACATATCGTAGCGTTATTTGAATCATTTCAGTTTGAGACATATAACATTTTATACAAATAACATACTTTTCACAAGATATTGATTTACAAACAACTTATCTTATACAAAGACATTTTTACATGGTTATTCATTTAACCTGACATTTATTTATACATATCATCTGATCTTATCGTTTTTCAAATGATTTACAAGACAAAGCAAATTACAAGGTTCATGACTAAACATTTTCTCAAACATAAGTCATGAATTCTGTTTTCACAAAACCTATGTATCTCACAGGCATTTTTATGCTGACGTACCTATTTTCACATGTGTTTTCAGGAGATGATGCATAGGATTTATCAAGACATACTTAGGCGGACCTGTGCCTTAGTGACTTAAAACGAGACAAGAACTAGTTAATTTATGTTATGTACTCTTTATTTTTTTTAAAGACAATGTAACTCGCTTGTTTGATGAATAAAACGAACTTTAATTTCCATGGTTGTGAAACATTAATTCTGTTACAACACTCCCCGACGTTTCCGCCACGTTTGGTTGTCCTACGTGGTCGGGGTGTGACAGCAGGTGGTTATACTCATGACAAGGATGATGATGATGTGTCACGGCCCCCGACCCGGTTTAACCCGTTTCAGGAGCCGCGGGACAGAAAATCCGGTGGTATTTATTTAACAGCGGAAGTTTCTTCAGGATCATTTTAAAACTGAAATATTTTCCCGATTATTTTATTTCACAACTCGGGATAAAACCCGGTAATTTACAATCTTGAGATTTCATGAAGAAATCTTTTATTTTACAAAACATGTTTCCTTATTTTTATACTGAGCCACTTCCTTAAGCTTGTAGTGCTTCACGGCACTTTTCCTGGATCAGAACAGATCACCTGAAACATGTTTGAAAAAGGTTTTGTCAGCGGGAAATACTGAGTGAATCATTCCTTTTACTAAAACGACTCGTTTGTTATAATTTACAGTATTAAGAGTGATTACAATGTTTCTGATATCAAACCAACTACCCACGGTATTTGTCACTCGACCGGATTTGTGACTATGGTCATATCCCCCATTGGTTGCCCCAATGGTGACGATTATCAAGTAATGTATACAAAACCCCACATACCGGCTGTAACTTGGTGATTACAAAGACTTAATCCCCGTAATTATAACTTTGAAATAAACATGCTTTTGTAAATATATTTGATAAAAAGAGAATGACTCACATTGCAGATTTAATTTTGAACAGAGCTTAGCCTACTGATTAGCCTTGATAACCTAGTTTAAATAATCAGGCACACAAACTAGGTTAGTAACTTAATACAGCATTTACGATAACTCACGAGATTAAAACCTTCACAACGAATGACAAAGTGCGATACTTAAACATCCATCGATTTAACGACAAATGACAAAGCATAAACCCTAATGTGGGCAGCACTTAAACATCCATTGGATAGTTTAATCGATCGGACATTGAATCGTAGCAGCGATCGAGTTATTACCCTGAATTGCGGTGGCGATTAGTGATTCGTGTGTGTTAATTGTGGTAAACAGAACGTATCTCCGTGCATGCAGCGAAGTTTTACGTCGTTTCAATACCAAAATTCGATTGCCAATGTCTGCTATTTATACTTAAAATTGGGCCAGGCTTGCGCACCGTAAGACTAAAATCCTTGCGGTGCGCAAGGGACACCTAACAGGCTTACGCACCGTAAGCCTTTTTCCTTGCGGTGCGCAAGGGACACGTTTTCACCCTAGGTCAGCCACGTCTGGGACTAGCCTTGCTGACTTAACTGTTTTGTAAATTCAATTTTTGACAACGGGATTTTAGGATAATCGTAAATAGGGTTTACCCCCCCTGAGTTTTAGGGGCCCTGATCCTGATTCTGATTGTTCTGAAAATTTTAAGATTTGTGCAGAATCACTTGGGTGTCTCAATTAGGGTTTCCTATTGGACAAATTAATTTAATAAATATGACTTTTGATGAGAGTTGTTACATTCTCCCCACGTTAATAAAAATCTCGTCCTCGAGATTTACTTGAATAGATGAGGATATTTTCGCTTCATTTCTGATTCCAGCTCCCAAGTGTATTCAGCTCCTCTCTTTGAATCCCATCTAACTTTGACTAAAACTAGTCGTTTATGTTTGAGAAACTTGATCTTTCGTTCCTCAATCTGAAGAGGTTTCTCAACAAATTTCAGCTTTTCGTTTACCTCTATATCTCGAAGAGGTACTATCAGTGATTCATCTGATAAGCATTTCTTGAGATTGGATACATGAAACACATCATGTACTCCAACTAATTCTTATGGTAGTTGTAAACGATAAGCAACTGGTCCTATACGTTGGATCACAGGAAATGGTCCTACGTATCTTGGACTTAGCTTTCCTTTCTTACCAAATCTAACCACGCCTTTCCAAGGAGAAACTTTCAACAGTACTATGTCTCCAACTTGGAATTCTAATGGCTTACATCTATTGTCTGCATAACTCTTCTGGCGATCTCTAGCCGTCTTCAGTCTTTCCTTGATTTGAGTAATCTTATCAGTAGTTTCTTGCACTATTTCAGGACCTGACAATTGATTTTCTCCTATTTCTGCCCAACAAACTGGAGTTCTGCACTTTCTTCCGTACAGTGCTTCAAATGGGGCGGTTTCAATACTTGAATGATAGCTATTGTTATAGGAGAATTCAATTAATGGTAAATGATCATCCCAATTTCCACCAAAATCTATTACACATGCTCGGAGCATGTCTTCTAGAGTTTGGATCGTCCTTTCACTTTGTCCGTCTGTTTGTGGATGATATGCAGTACTCAGATTTAGTCGAGTTCCCATAGCTTCTTGGAAACTTTTCCAGAAATGAGAAGTGAAACGACTATCTCTATCTGATACAATAGAGAGTGGAACTCCATGTAGAGATACGACTTCATTCACATATAACTTTTCCAATCTATACATGCTAAAGGTTTCTTTCATTGGTAGAAAGTGAGCTGATTTGGTTAATCGATCCACAATTACCTAAATCGCATCATTACCTTTTCTTGTTTTGGGTAACTTAGTAACAAAATCCATTGTTATAAGTTCCCATTTCCATATAGGCATTTCTAATTGTTGTAGTAACCCTGAAGGTTTCTGATGTTCTGCCTTAACTTGTGAACAAGTAAGACACTTAGAAACATATCGTGCTATATCCTTTTTCATTCCTATCCACCAGAAGTTCTTTCTTAAATCTTGGTACATCTTATTGTTTCTTGGTGCATAGTATACCTAGATTTATGAGCTTCTTCTAAAATCTTATTTCTTAATTCTCCCTGCCTAGGTACCCAAATTCTGCTTTTGTGGAATCTCCAAATTCTATTTGCTCCTTGTTCTAATTCCTTTATTCGTCATTTCATTCCTTCAGTATCATCCTTGATTGCTGTAGCTTGAACATTCTTCAATTGTTCCATTAAATCTATTTGTAGATTTAATCTGAGAGCACGAACCCGTCGTTGTTTCTCATAATACTTACGACTTAAGGCATCTGCAACTACATTTGCCTTTCCTTCGTGATACTGAATATCACAGTCGTAGTCACTTAGGATTTCCATCCATCTCCTTTGCCTCATGTTTAACTCTTTTTGCCCAAATATATATCTTAAACTTTTATGATCTGTATAAACAGTAAATTTACTTCCATACAGATAATGTCTCCAAATATTAAGGGCAAAAATTACGGCTCCTAATTCTAAATCATGAGTCGTATAATTTTCTTCGTGCTTTTTCAATTGCCTTGAAGCATATGCAATCACCTTTTTGCGTTGCATAAGCACACATCCATATCCTAGTTTTGAAGCATCACAATATACTTCAAAATCTTCAGTTCCTTCTGGTAAGGCTAAGATTGGAGCATTTGTTAATTTCTGTTTCAAAATCCTAAAGGCTTCTTCTTGTTTAGGTCCCCATTCAAACTTAACGGCTTTACAGGTTAACTTAGTTAATGGTATGGCTATCTTGGAAAAATCCTTAATAAACCGTCGATAATATCCAGCTAAACCTATAAAACTTCTAATTTCCATTGCGGTTTGCGGAACCTTCCAATTGGTAATTGCCTCTATTTTAGCAGGATCTACGTAAATACCTTTGTGATTCACCATGTGTCCTAGGAATTGCATTTCCTTCAACCAAAATTCACACTTCGAGAATTTGGCATAAAGCTTTTCTTTTCTTAACAAAGTTAAGAGTGCATGAAGGTGTTCACAATGCTCTGTCTGACTTTTGGAATAAATAAGTATATCGTCTATAAAAACAATTACAAATTTATCCAAATATGGTTTACAGATCCTATTCATCATGTCCATGAATGCAGCAGGTGCATTCGTTAACCCAAAGGGCATGACTGTAAACTCGTAATGACCATACCTAGTTCTGAAAGCAGTTTTAGGTATGTCTTCTTCCTGTACCTTCAATTGATGATATCCGGAGCGTAATTCTATCTTAGAAAAATATCTAGCTCCTTGAAGTTGATCAAACAGATCATCAATCCTAGGTAATGGGTATCGATTCTTAATTGTAATCTTATTTAATTCTCTATAATCGATACACATTCTCATTGAACCATCCTTTTTCTTAACAAATAGTACTGGTGCTCCCCAAGGAGATGAACTAGGTTGTATGAATCCTTTACTTAGTAATTCATCTAATTGCTTTTTCAGTTCTAACATTTCTGTGGGTGCTAACCGATAAGGTGCCTTGGCTATCGGTGTAGTTCCTGGAATTAGATGAATCCTAAATTCTACTTCCCTATCTGGGGGTAATCCCGGTAACTCTTCTGGAAATACATCCGGATATTCTGAGACTACAGGAATTTCCTTAAGTTCTTTACCCTTAGTACTAATGATTACTGAAATCATATATACTATTCCTTGTTTTCATTCATAATTAGCAACTTTCATTACTGATATGAACTTCATGGGCTTACGTGGTTTATCTCCTGTAATCCTAATTACTTCTCCGGTAGGTGATTGAATTTCTATGGAATTCTGATCACAAAAGATTCGAGCATGGTTGGTTACTAACCAATCCATTCCTAATACAACATCAAATTCAGCTAAATTCATTGGCAATAGGTTTGCAGAGAATTTATGTCCTAAAAGTTCTATATTTCTTTCCTACAAAACTTTATCTATTTTAACTGAATTTCCGTCTGCCGTTTCAACTGTAAAAATCTGCCTAATATTGGTTAAAGGTAAATTAAGAGTTTGACAGAATGAAGTATTTATAAAACTTTGGTTTGCACCAGAGTCAAATAATACTTTTGCGTATACGTTGTGAACTAAGAACGTACCCGCTATCACATCTGGGATGAGTTCTGCTTCTTGAGTGGTTAGCTGAAATGCCCTGGCATTCTTCTTAATAGTTCCGCCGGTCGCCTTGGTTTTGTTGTCTGCTGGTTTGCCCAATTTAGGACATTTTGTTTTAAAATGTCCATTTTCTCCACAGTTATAGCAAACTATTGTTTTCTTTCTGCAGTTTTCTTCACGATGTCCTATAGTTTTGCAAAAATTGCAGGTTATATCGAATCTTCCATAATGTTTCTTCTTGCATTTCCTGCAGAATGACGGAGTTGAGAATTGCCCAGTTCCTCTTCTCTTGAAATTACTACTGTTACCCGCACGAAATCCTTGGGTAATTTTCTGAGCCAATTCTTTCTTCTTGTTTTCATCTTGTGTACGTACCAGTTCATCAGTTAGGGTGTTAGCTAATTCCACAGCATCGTCAATAGTGCGAGGTCTCGTAGCTTTAACAATATTGCGGATTTCACTAATCAGTCCCCAAATGTAGCGAGAAATGAGTACCGGTTCTGGCGAAGCCAGCGTTGGTACCACTCTAGCATATTCAAAGAATGTCGAAGTATAACCGCGACAATCTACACCCATCATCCGATGATTTAGGAACTTATTTGTCATTTGTTCCTTTTCATACTCGGGACAGAATTTTCTTTCTACAAGACCCTTAAATTCTTCCTAATTCATGGCATAAGCTATTATTCTTCCTTTTGATTGTAACACAGTGTTCCACCATTCGAGTGCTCCTTCCTTGAAGAGATTTGATGCGTACATGACCTGATCATCTTTAGCACATTTACTTATTGCAATTACTGCTTCGGTTTTCTCTAACCAACGCAGTGATGCAGTTTCTCCTTCATTGCCTGCAAATTCAGTGGGTTTACAAGCAAGGAATTCTTTGAAAGTGCAACCAGGCGTTGCAGTTTTCATTTTCTTAGGGAGCGGATCTTGTCGTGGTTCATTATCATGATTAATATGATCATTGCCTCCGTTTACGCTATTACTGAAGTTATCTTCAGAAATACGTTTACTAGGAACGATTTGTTGAGGTTCAACAGGTTTCTGGACAGCAGCGACTATTGCTGGAATAGCATTAGCTATTCCTTGAGCCACAATATTTTCTATATCTTGTCTAGTCATAAATCGATCCTCCTGATGTTGTTCAGATTGATTAACTTCGTTAACTGGTTCATTACCAACATTTGCCATCTGGTAAATAAATTTTATATAAATAATTAGTATAGATACAAATAAAATAGTTTGCACATAATCACATTAACATGTATAACCAAAAGTTATCGATTTCCCAAGTTTCATTTCTATATATTATATTATGCCTTGTACACACGATTATCATACAACGTTTTATTGTTAAGTTATTACACATACTGGTTCTTATGATTATTTATTAAACAAATATTCCTGCAAACTCCCATTATCTGGTCAGCTAATTTCTTAAAAACTACGCTCCCTTTCGTCGTACTTCCAAGTAACTCTTTCTCCCACATCCCTAATCCTATTTCCTGCATTAATTAATTCTTCGCCCCAGAGACGAAGTTCAACCAGATTCTCCGGGCTCATAGTTGGGTATAGTGGAGGTTCTGGGTCAACTTGTGGGAAAAATGTATCAGGGTTGTTTAAAAGATTTTGGTATTGCCAATCAGTTGTCCACCATTCATCTAATTCTACTGGTAGTGGTTGAGGTTGGACAATCGGATCTGGAATAGCAGGTTCCAGATTGATTGGAATTGGAGCTTCTAGTGGGTAGCTGAAAAGATCTTCTTCAGTAAATATAAGATTTGGATTAGCTGGTTCAAGGTTTCCATTGGCAGGTCTGATGAGGTCACTCATTACTAGTTTATGATCTAAAACTTCCCAGGGAGTCATTTTCTGTTTCTGTCTAGAACTTTCTCCGACTTCTCTTTCTGTTTGCTTAAAACTCTTCTTAGCTTCCATCTCTATTTGATTAATATTTTCCTCAATTTCTACCCCTTTTCCTTTATCTGTTGGTTCTTCAGTTTTGGTAACCTTTCTTGTTGCTGGCTTTTTCCTACGTACACGCCTCCAGCCCACAAATCTGCTTCTTTTCTTGGGTTTAGATTTTGCGAGTGGTTTAGATTGAAATTCCATGGGTTCTTCTTTATCAGCGAAGTAACCGGTGAATTCCTTGGAAACTTCTATCTTAACGGGATAGAGGTTAAGATTTTCTAAAGCTTCAGATATCTCATTCATGCTGTTTAGCATATATGCAAAATACATATCAAATGTTAAAATAAAATAACAAAATTTCATAGATAACCCTTAAATATTATTGCATACCATACATAAAACAACTGACAAGTAAAATATACTATGATTTACTGTGAACTTATTTATTTACTGAATAAGGTTTCTGGATTGTAAATAAATAAAGGTGCTAAAACTTGAGTTAAAGTATTTAGAGATTTGCATTTTCCGCTATTGTAGCTAGCATATAAAGATCTGCCCATTTCTCATCTAATTTGTCCTCCCAGGGTGTTTTACTGGTTAATTCCTGGGTTTCCTGTTTAACTTTCTTTTCTCGAATTTTCCTTATTTCCTCCTGACTTTTCCTAATAATTAAACTTCTTTTATTAGGAGAAAGTGGTTTCTCATAATGTGCCTTTCTCACAAATATTCCTTCTTCAGGAATTACAGAGTGATTTGAGGATTTGGGTTGGGATGAACTTCCCTTCTCGTTGGATGACCTATCTAATTTAAGATAGATATTTGACAGCTTTTGTTTACCCATACTGTAATTAACAAATAATCAGTTAATAAAACACATAATCACATAATTGGCAATCAGTAAAATTAAGTATTTCTAAATACTTAATAGGCTTAGATCAGTGGCTCTGATATCTCCTTTTTCTGTCACGGCCCCCGACCCGGTTTAAGCCGTTTCAGGAGCCGCGAGACAGAAAATCCCGTGGTATTTATTTAACAGCGGAAGTTTCTTCAGGATCATTTTAAAACTGAAATATTTTCCCGATTATTTTATTTCACAACTCGGGATAAAACCCGGTAATTTACAATCTTGAGATTTCATGAAGAAATCTTTTATTTTACAAAACATGTTTCCTTATTTTTATACTGAGCCACTTTCTTAAGCTTGTAGTGCTTCACGGCACTTTTCCTGGATCACAACAGATCACCTGAAACGTGTTTGAAAAAGGTTTTGTCAGCGGGAAATACTGAGTGAATCATTCTTTTTACTAAAACGACTCGTTTGTTATAATTTACAGTATTAAGAGCGATTACAATGTTTCTGATATCAAACCAACTACCCACGGTATTTGTCACTCGACCGGGTCTGTGACTATGGTCATATCCCCCATTGGATGCCCCAATGGTGACGATTATCAAGTAATGTATACAAAACCCCACATACCGACTGTAACTTGGTGATTACAAAGACTTAATCCCCGTAATTATAACTTTGAAATAAACATGCTTTTGTAAATAGATTTGATAAAAAGAGAATGACTCACGTTGCAGATTTAATTTTGAACAGAGCTTAGCCTACTGATTAGCCTTGATAACCTAGTTTAAATAATCAGGCACACAAACTAGGTTAGTAACTTAATACAGCATTTACGATAACTCAGGAGATTAAAACCTTCACAACGAATGACAAAGTGCGATACTTAAACATCCATCGATTTAACGACAAATGACAAAGCATAAACCCTAATGTGGGCAGCACTTAAACATCCACTGGATAGTTTAATCGATCAGACATTGAATCGTAGCAGCGATCGAGTTATTACCCTGAATTGCGGCGGCGATTAGTGATTCGTGTGTGTTAATTGTGGTAAACAGAACGTATCTCCGTGCATGCAATGAAGTTTTACGTCGTTTCAATACCAAAATTCGATTGCCAATTTCTGCTATTTATACTTAAAATTTGGCCAGGCTTGCGCACCGTAAGACTAAAATCCTTGCGGTGCGCAAGGGACACCTAACAGGCTTACGCACCGTAAGCCTTTTTCCTTGCGGTGCGCAAGGGACACGTTTTCACCCTAGGTCAGCCACGTCTGGGACTAGCCTTGCTGACTTAACTGTTTTGTAAATTCGATTTTTGACAACGAGATTTTAGGATAATCGTAAATAGGGTTTACCCCCCTAAGTTTTAGGGGCCCTGATCCTAATTCTGATTGTTCTGAAAATTTTAGGGTTTGTGCAGAATCACTTGGGTGTCTCAATTAGGGTTTCCTATTGGACAAATTAATTTAATAAATATGACTTTTGATGAGAGTTGTTACATGATGACTCCGAGCCAACTGGTGCTCAGCGAGACCGAGAGCTCACACCACCGCCACTTTATTCATAGGGGGTGCCTCAGTACCCCTAGCACGTCCTATACGACCAGCTGCAACAGGCTATCGTGCTTGCGTTACAGGAAATGGAGGGCCAGCTACAAGTGCAGATCGATCTACCACGCCCGTACTGAGACCCTTTTTGTGACACTTGTGCTCCGTAAACACTGTACGATGTAGAACAATATCATTTATCAAAGAAACAATGTGTTTTGGTCTCAATATTTGTTTAATTGTGTTTGAAGATTTTACGTTTTGATTCTAGTTCGATTTCAAGCTTTAAATCGCTTTCTAGAAAGTTATACGCAAACTGATGCGTAAACGTAATCAGTTTAACATAACAAACACTCCAGAATAGTGATATAGGCTTAACATACCTTAAATAACCTTTACATAACTTAGAAATAAGTTTGGAAGGTTTGGTGTGTCGAAAACAAGTTTATTCGATCCCAGTGACTATTTGCGACAAACTACGAAAGTATGCCGATTCATATAGTAACGAACATTCCGTAACTTGAGGGGTTCGGTATGCGAAAATAAACTTATTTGATTAATAGGGACTAAAAGCGTCAAAAAGTGCATAAGTTTGCATTTACGCGCATATCTTACGTTCTGAACACATCTGGACATCCAAAAATTTTTGTAATCATTAAAGTATTTTATTTTAGTGATTGGAATGCTAAAATACCATTCGTCGCGTAATTTGGATCGTTTTTTGCGTCCGTTCGTGTTTTGTCGTAATTAACCGAATAACGTAACCGTACAACCAAACGAACAGACATCCGAGAGGTTTTCAAGCATATTTCATGCCCCCTATACTTTAACTTCATTATTGAGCCTTGAAATGAGGTTAACGGGGCTTAAACGTGTCAGAAATCAAGTTTAATGCTTGCAGGGACCTGTTCTGCCATTTTTGAAACTTCAGAGGGGGGGGGGGGCTTGGCGTATGGCGACGCCCTGGGTAAATACCCGTAGCGTACGGCGATGCCCCTATCTGGACAGAAACATTGAATCTGGTTGAAACAGCCTATTCGCATGGTTTTAATCCCTGATTTGGCATACCATGAGTTTGTTTTGGACTCCCTTGTATTAGAAACTATGGGCCACATGTGAATGGCCAAGATCATGCCTTGATTCTTGCAAAAACACATGTAAAGATCTTGTGAATTCAAGCTTCCTATAAATACCCATCAAGTTCATTCTTGTTCCTTGCTTAAATTGAACTAATCTGCTCTAAGTTGAAGCTATGGCTTCATACCTGAGCAATTTAGTTCAATTCTTCCTAGCTTGGACCTTTTGTAAGCTTCTTTCATGCTTATTTATGCTTTTCAAGCATGAAAGTCAAACAGTGTTTGACTTTCTTCTTTGACCATGAATTGGTCAAGTCAAAGTTCAATTGAACTTTGTAACGTGAGCTTAATCACGATGGTTATAGTCCCTTGTGACTATACCTACTGATTACCACGTTGATTAGGCGTAGTGACGAGTTAAAGTTTCGGTCAAAATACGTATTTATGCGTATTTTGCAACGAAGCTATTTTCGGGTATCAAAACACTTTGTCTTGATATCAAACTTGTTTTCTAACTGAGTTAAACATGTTTTAACATTTTTAACTCGTCACTCTTAGTTTTAGTGCTTGATTAGGGTCGTAAGTCAAGCGGTCTAAACAACTGCTTAGACTTTCGAACCCGACCCTTTTGGTCGATCATTAGAATCCGACCAAACATATTTGTGGCCATAGTGTTATAGGGAATAACCTTCCGAGGTTATACCTTATGGTCACTTAGTTTACTTAGTTGTATGATAGGTACTTTATATGCCTTAGGAAAATGACCAAAATGCCGTTTTTGCACATAATTTCATTTTAAGCATATGTAACTAAATTTTTGCCACATAAATTGGTTATTAAACATGTTAGGGCATATAATACTTGTCATTGGACTAGTTAGGCTATTCGTTTGCGCTTTTGCGCAAATGACGCATTAAAGTAGCGTAAGCTACCTAAACGGGTCATAATGGGTCATAAGCACTCAGGTTAGGTTCCGTTTTAGAATGCAGGATTTGTTAAACCATATCATATGAGTTCCAACACTCATTTGGTTTACAATACCTCATTCTATCAGTTTCCTCGATTCGTGTCCCGATACACTAACATAGTGTCCATTACACTAGGAACCACTTCGACACTTGAACATTTGATCCTTTGAGCTTTGTTATATCATTTGAACAAGACCTACACGCAATCCCAGGCAAGTACATAGTTCCCCTCTTTTACCGTTTTCAAATGTTTTGGGGTGATTCTTATGTGTAACCGATTTGTTTTCAAAATGTATGGCATATATGTGTTTACTAAGTGCTTTTATGTGTATTATTCTGATTATGCAAATATGATGTTTATTCAAATCCTTAAAAGATCTACCTATCTTCATAGTTACATTCTTATAGGATATTTTAAGTATAGTCTTAGATCTTCCTATCTTCATAGTGAGATTTTTAAGAAGTACTTTACGACATGATGGTTATGGTTAATGTGTAGATTGTTTGTGATTTAGATAACGAAACTAGAGTAATACAATAAGCACATGGTGGATACGCCGCTGGTACTTCCTATATATAAGTGTGCTTATTGTATTACTCTTCGTGGCATTATCCCGAATCACTATTAGGATTTAGGATGTTATGATACAATGATTCAATACGACAGAAACCTAATCCTTTTAGTGTCAACTTATCTTTATAAATTGATACTATAGGGTGTTTAGAGTACTAATATTGGAGTCCTTGTTTGGATTCATTGAGTACTTTAATGCGTATGCAACTAGACAATATGACGAGAACCGGATCCCTGTAATATTTTTCTATCTTCATAGCTGTAAGACCCTTAATTGATTTATATGATTTACATACAAACATCAACTATAATTGTGTATTATCTATTAAAAATACAATTGAAAATACGAGTTTGTTAAAAACCTTATTAAGATTTACAACAATTCAACATCATATATTGATATCGTCGTTTAAAACATGACGACGAAACATTTCGCAGAAGCTTGATTCTTAATTGTGTTCGATTCTTTGTTGAGCTTGATCGTTGTTCGGTACCGTACATTATACCTACATTTCATAAAACATGAAATGAGTTAGTCATTTAGCGTTTAAAACATGTCCAACCAAGTTCACAAGTCGAAACGAACAACAACAATGAGTTTCAGCAGCCTTTGCTGACTTCAACACCCGTCGCGTGCCGCGACGGGATCTCAGGTTCACTGTCGCGTGCCGCGACGCCAATTGGGGTTCTCCGTCGCGTGACGCGAGGGCCCTATTTTGGCATAAAGGTTTGTTTCAGGCTTGCATTATTCCAGCAATTTTTATTCTTACGAAAACAGACATAACTCATTCGTTATTGATCCGATTTTCGATCCGTTTCTTCCTACGTGATCATAATTTGATTCTCCATCATATGGAGTTAACATCCAACATCCGGATTGACAAAATTATAAACTTTTAAGCCTTCGGCTTAATATCCTTTTTCAAAGTTTTGACCCGTTCATGTTTTTGTCAAACAAAGCAGGTATGTTTGCTCCCTAAACTCATGAAATTCATAATTTCAATATCTCCTATCATATTAGGTTCAAGTCACGGGTTTCTTACGTATTTAAAACCCGTATACGCTCAAGTGCTTACTTTGACCCGTTAAGGGTATTTAAGTGCTTTCAAGCTTAAAATCGCTTTCAATTGCTTCTAGCATTGCATTCCCACATTTCTTATCATAAAATTTTCCACCACAACTGTATTTATGGTGGGTTTAATGTGGTGATCTATATAACCCGAGTTTTACCCCTCGAATCATTAGTTTACAGCAAAGACTCAAATATAGTCATTTGACTAAAGATTTACATCTTTCGATTACTATACTTATTCTAAATATTTATCCAACCATAAAAATCATTTCCAAACAACCTTTAAGGGTTGTTTGTTCAGTTTAACTTATAAGGGCGTTTTGGTCCATTTTAGCCCTTCATTAACGATGAGGGATTTTATAAACATGTTTAACTCACAAACCCTCTTTTTAGCTCTGATTTTGTTTGGAAAGTCAAAATGCTTTCCAAACGAAATGACCAACATTTGTAACATACAGTTTACCTAACAAAGTAACCCAATATCCATTTTAGACTCCGTTTAACTCTCATTAAACCTTATGTTTTAAATGAGGGTTATTCTATTATGCTTACCTGGCTTGGATCATTATATTGACCCATTTCAATAACTTGCTTTAATAGCCGCTAGGTATCCGCTTGATATTTATTCCTATAATCATACAACTCGACAACTGTTAGTCGATATTGTCAAAGGTAATATCTTCACGTTTTGACCCGTTTGGTCAAAATGACCGATTATATTGGCGAGATGACATTTATTACCATCTCGTCTATATGACTCGCTCCGGTTTACACCGCGCAGTCATTTTACTTATAGTTCATTTCTTAACACTTTTTGGCCTATTAGGGCTTACGTCCTAAGTGTCTTTAGAAAAAAAACTAACTCTCATGGTCAATGCATGACCAAATTACCGTTTTACCATTATTGGTTTTTTTTTGTTTACCTTATAGGGTAACCATTAAAAGTTCTATATTTATTAGTCATTGCATGACTAAGTATCCGTATTAGTCCTTTTTAACCCTTACACATGGTTTATCATAATCTTTGGTTATCTTGTTCCGTACGACTACACGTCGGAACACTATATCTTGATTGTTAACTTGTCTTATTCATAGTTGATACGATAAGAGGATATTCTATAATTTAAGAATGTTGTAAGTTATACTTACCTTGCATCCAGATTGTGCTTTTCCTTCTCTCTTGATTCATTTGACCCGCTTCCTTTCCAAGCTTTCACCTAGCTTGCCAAGCGTCAAACTATCATTGAAATTGTAAGATGGTTAGGATAGTCATAATCATTTACGACTATTCCATCCAACGCTTCTTATGTCGAATTTATCATTCGATCATGTACTTGGTCGGTTTGACTTTTTAAAGTCAACCGCCTATCAACGTTAATAATTAATCGATGTAGCTCTACTACTCGTTTAATTACTTAGTCCATTATCCGATAACGTCATTCTTATGTTACCGGTTTAATCATTTTAACACATGATGATATCAACATCATTCTAATCAAGAATATATCATCATTTTCATTTTATCATACAAAACCGTTTCTTAGCAAGTATGATCATCTACTCGAACACACAATTTATTCAAGTATTTCCTTATTACAATCACGTATGATGATTCTAATCATAGTTATATCATCAATTTCGTCATATGATTAAAACCCACTTAACCTAGTGTGGTAAATCATTCAATCATTCAATTTATAGCATGTTATGTATGATTTTCACTTAGGGTTTTGTTCCTAAGCAAATATACATCACTAATCTAGCCATAGCTTCTCTAATCCATGCCTAATTCACGATTAGGATGATTATCCCATTTTTACAACTTCACCAAACATCAAGATTTTACATACCTTATGATCCCCTAGCCCGGGTGATCATTAATCCAAGTTCAATTGTGAATTTAGACTCCATTTGGACCTTCAATTTGATGATTTGTTGGAAACTTAGGGTTTTGGCTCCTGGGGAGCTTCTGGTCGACGAACAGAACACACTCAATGTGTGTTTTTATGTTTAAGTTTTCTTTTTATAACTTAAGTTTCCATTTATCCAAATCGAGCCCCTCTTGTTTGTTTGGTTAGTTAATTAAGTAGGGCACAACCTACTTTTCTCTAATAATATACCCCACTTATTAACTAGGTTAAACATTCCTAGTTAAATTAGTGGGTTCGAGGAATCAATGACTAAGTTTATTTTAAGTCCCTTTAACTCGGCCTTCTATAAACTTTATTTCCACAAAAAGCCTTTATATAACTTTTATTTAATATTAGGTTTATTTATTTAAAATCCTAATATTCACCGGATTAATTTTACCACTAACGGTAATTTACCCTTCTTTTAGTATTAACGTGGTTTGATTACCAAACCCGTTTTCGGGGTGTTACAATAGCTAAACATACATGGGATGTTTAAAGTGCTAATATTGGAGTCCTTATTTGGATTCATTGTGTACTTTAATGCGTGTTTACAAGTTGTTGACAAATTGACGATTATGTGTTTATGTGGTAGTTGTGATTTAGATAACGAAACAGGTATAATAAAATAAGAACATGGTGGATAAGCCACTGGTACTTCCTATATATAAGTGTTCTTATTTTATTACTCTTGTAGCGTTATCCGAATCACTATAGGATTTTGTGTACGATTGATTCAATGTTCGATTTATTCAAATCCTTGTAGAATCTTCCATATATTTATATGTTAGATCCTTAGAAGGATGTATAAAGTATTATTATAAATCATTTACTTGATATATATAATACTCACACAAGTTTTAACTGACTTCAAAACAATTATTACTAATTTTTGACTGGATTTCTAATAACACATTAACGAGTTTTACGACAATTTCTACGAGATACGAATGTACAATTTCAATGGCATAAAAATTACTAAGTAATAATCATATTGCTATATATAATACTTTTTGCCACGAGTTTTCACAAACAAGATTATGTATTGCAATACTAAACTTTTGCCATTCTTTGGCTTCAAGATTCATTTTCAATTGATAACTCATGTAGTTGTCAAAGTATGGCAATATAAAACTTTTGCCATTAATTTGGCTAACAAACCTATGTATTCGCCGGCATTTTTATGCTTACTATTTTTCACATATGTTTTAGGTTTGCAATTATTCAAGAATATAACGCGTAGGACTGCATCCGGGCCTTAGACTTCTTTAATCAAAAGACAATTACATGTATTCTTTGTTTGTAATACGATGTTAATAATATTGAAACAATTTAGTACCAGTAGATGTGAGCAATTTATAACGTGACTCCCGAATATTTCCACCGCGTTTTGTTGTATTAAGCGATTGGGGTGTTACAGATTGGTATCAGAGCACTGGTTATAGGGAATTAGGTTATTAGCATGCCTTAAACCTAGTCTATAACCTTCCTAGGACCCAAACATGAGTAGACTTAGGAACTCTTTCCTAAATCCTCATCCTTATTCGTCCCACAACTACTCTAGTTTTGTTGTATTAAGCGATTGGGGTGTTACAGATTGGTATCAGAGCACTGGTTATAGGGAATTAGGTTATTAGCATGTCTTAAACCTAGTCTATAACCTTCCTAGGACCCAAACATGAGTAGACTTAGGAACTCTTTCCTAAATCCTCATCCTTATTCGTGCCACAACTACTCTATGAATTACAAACCATCTAGCCCCACATGATTTATCCTGAACCTTAGGCTTCATGCCTTAAGGTGTTCCTTAAATTTTTTTTCTGAAAACATTTTTATTGAAATATTTCTCAAAATGTTTTCTTAAACGTTTTCATCAAAATATTTCACAGCATGTTTTATCTCAAACAATTTGTATCAAAAGATTTCTTAAATGTTTTCCTCAAACATTTTTCATCGAAATCTTGGGTTTTAATAATGTGAACACATGCAATCTGGAAGGGTGGATGCCTGTACCCTGAATTTTCTGTCTAAGGCTACAGTGTTCGTATAAATCGGCATTATCGGACCAGTCACTCTTACCTGGGAACTCTTAGGGTGAGTGTCCACTTATAGGCTAAAGCATGTCTTCATGAAACATTATAAAAACCTATCCATCCTGACCATGTCGAACGATTTCTAAACGACCTTTATAACACTACTCATTCATATTACCCTCGGTAATATGTTTGCTATTCACGACAACCAGGACAAATTTCCTTTCACAATACTATTTCATCATATTACCTTTGGTGATATGTTTGATTCAAGACAATTGAAATGAATTCCATTTCATTTCATGACACTATGAGATCCTATTTCATTTTCAAAACACTACCTTTGCCTTTCAAAATTTCAAATTTTTACCATTTGGATGAAAATTTTTCAAAATTTCAAACACAAAGTTTCTTTATTTTAAAAATTTAATTTAAAACATTTTATCTTAAAAGCAATAAATTTTTAAAAGGTAAAGAATTTATAACACAAACCATTAATTTGGTTTGTATTCTCTCATCCAAAAATATTACAAAAGTTTATTTTTCAAACAACTCATGTTTCAAAACAAAATTCACAACACTGTATTTTCTAAATACAAGAACAAGATCTAAGAACGATATTTTACTATGTTAAAGTTTTCACTATACAATGATATTACAAACTCATAACAATTTGACAAACCAAACTTATTTGGTTTTCACTATAGCTATACTTTAAAGATGCCTCCTCGTCGCGACGCCACTTGGGACGCTAAAATGACAACAATGATTTCTCAACAACTAAATACTTTACTCCCAGGCATTGTGACCCAAGTCAACAAAATCCAAAACAATAACAACAACAATGTTTTATCGCTATGTAACTATAAAAAATTCAACTCGGCTAAACCCCTCGGGTTTAATGGGTCTGAAGGAGCAACTACGCTCCTACAATGGTTTGAGAGTATAGAAAGCACATTCCGCCATGTTCAATGTCCCAATGAATGCAAGGTGGATTTCGCCTCGAGTGTCTTTCAAAGGAGAGCACTCACTTGGTGGAATGGTATTATGAGAGACCGAGGTGCCGATATGGCAATGGCACTGACGTGGGAAGAATTTAAGGATCTTATGAAGAAGGAATTATGCCCGCGAAGCGAAATAAGGGCACTTGAAAAGGAATTCTATCATCTAAAACAAGATAGTGGGGAAAACCGTGCCTACACTGACTGATTTGAACAGCTAAGCCTACTTTGCCCTACTATGGTAACACCTTCGGATCGGGCCATTAAGAAATACATTGATGGCCTACCTGATCTTGTCCAAGACATTGTCACTGGCAGCAAGCCTGCAACGCTTAGGGAGGCTAAGGAATTAGCCGCTATCTTAACTGACTCCCAGGTTAGAAAATGTAAAAAATTTTGAAAAGGAGACAAGAAACAAAACACCGAAACTACTAATGGAAATTCGAAAAGAACAAAGCCCGAATCTTCTAAAAATTCTAAGAAGCACAAGACTTCAAAGAATTTTGCAATTCCTGGACCAGTTCCACTGAACTCAGTACCGTTAAGGTGATTTTAACGTGGAAAGCAACCTCGGTGCAATCATTGCAACTATCATCACGCAACAAATTCTCCTTGTCGTCAGTGTACAATCTGTGGTCTATTTGGACATCTAGCTGTGACCTGTCGTATCCAGAACCGAGCAGCCCCTACTCAGACTCGCCCTCGAGCAAGTTTCAATTGTGGTGATTTAAATCATTTCAAGCGAAACTACCCCAAGCTTGCCAATGCTAATGGACGAGTGTTCAACGTCAATGAGGCTCAAGCTAATGATCAAGCACTTATGATCATTTGAGTCTCTACATTTCTCTGTTTATTTTCAAATACAATGTACATATTTCAGCTATGTTTGTAATGATGATATAAATTTCAAGAAGTTTATCTTTATCCTTGTTATTCATTTTCCAATTACAAACTCTAATGTGATTACACTATGTGTGATTGCAACTACATGCTGACTTTGAGGATTCCATTCTTTAGGAACTAAATCTTGTAAATTAGCATACCATGATTGCACTCTAGTGCATTCATACGAACTTAACATCACGATCGATACGAATACTATGAACAAGTTAATACTATTTTGTGATCATGGCATTACATATACGATTTGTTTATTTAATATGTATTGTACATGATTACAAATACAATTTGTTTCGTATGTTGACTTAACGTGCTTAGTACATTATTTTCAAATACATTTTGCTTAGTGTGTTAACTTAACATACCTAGCGCATGATTTGAAAATATTTTCTCGATATGCTTACATTATGATGGCAATGCATGATTAGTATATGTTGCATTCTACCTGTTTGGTTAGTATGGAACATATATAAACATTTATACTAGAATAAAATACCTACTACTAAATTTGTTATATGTAAAACAAGAAGTGCTATCATTGCTAGTATGAAACACGATTCGATTTGACAGATGTTATGTTGTGACAATGTTTATTTGATTTAGACGATAGTTCGACCTTATTATTTGTTTACCCTCGCTTAACAAGAGGAGCTATGTGGACCATGCGACGAAACAAGTGATTATGGGTGCACACTTAATTATGAGATTCGACGCATGAGAATCATAGTAAGCCTTGTTAAGTATGGTGGCATAAAATCTAGAGTGATTAAGGTAACGGGAGGAGTATGATGCGATAAGAACATGGTGGATACGCCGATGGTACTTCCTATATATAAGTGTTCTTATTGTGTTATTCTTCAGAACGTTGCTAAGATCACTTGGTGATTTTATGTTATCTTGGACCATTATGTGATTATGTGCTTATTTGATAATTGTGTGGTTATTTGCAATTGACGACGATGAGTGCATTAATTAACTCAAATCGAGCCGTCTGGGAGTATATTATGGTGTTAAAGATGACGATCTTGATGCCATAGGTATGTTGACCCGTCTCCTATGCATGAGATGCTCATGGTACATGGGATGTACCTCGTGGGATGTTAGAAACCGTGTACGTGTAGGGCTTGAATGTACACCCGTTTGTTTGCTAGGAAGTACACTAAGAGCTTAGTATAACATAGTGCCATACCCAAACAATTTTTGAACACGAGTTTCAAAAGGTTAAATACCTTGAGATACTTTGAATATCCCAAATCACATGTCACACCCCCAAAATCCACAAGCGGAGTATCACCGCAGGAGGCGTGACATGACCAGGATCAAGCCACCAATCATATTGAACAATGTATTAAAGTAAATATAAAACCAACCAACAATATAATTGGTGTCCAAAGCAAATTAACCAAGTTCAAGTTATCAGAGGAAACATAAAATTTAAAACCAAGACATAAGTTTAAAAGTTCAAATGTTTAACATGGAACTCAACAGTCCATGTCCCACAACGACCTCGACCTCCTGTGCAAGCTCCATCTAAGCACCTAACGACCTGCAAGGCGTATAGTAACGAATCAACAACAAAGTTGAGCGAGTTCACAGTTGGGTGTTCGTTTTAAGTTGTTTTAAAAAACATAGGTTTCCTTTTAGCTGGCTTACTTGCCGTGGGGGTTACCCCATAGTTGAAAAAAATGATTAACCCTTTCCTTTTACTCTGGCTCCTAGCCGTGGGGGCTACCCCATGAATATCCCACTAGAACCGTTACCATATCGACTACTGACTGAGAAAGTTGGGTGCCCTAAGTCAATGTCTATCATCATTGATGTGCCCAGATCCATTAGTCCACTCCCGTCCTTTGCGACATAGTGTGAGGCTTGTCAAACCTAATAGCGCTATTTAACTAATGACCCATTCGCCATTGGCCCAGCGATTAAGTCGATATAAAAACGAGGGACTTAATGATAGAGTTTTTGATCTAGTAACAATGTTGTCACCCTTCAGTTAAGAGGGTGGAGGTACGTGTCCCATATAAGGAGATCACGTAGGTTCCAATGTTGTCACCCTTCAATTAAGAGGGTGGAGGTACGTATTCTAATCAAGGAGAATACGCAGGTTTCCTTTCAATCAATTACCCATTCTCAACCACCGGGAATCCCATGCCTTGTAGAAAGTGTGAACTCACCTTAGGTTAGCTCGGCAGATACACAAAAAGGTCACTTGAGCTATTTGTGGTCAACCACATCCTAACATGGTTACCATACAAGTCAGGTCTGGGTTCAAGTAGTGCACGTAAGTTTACACGTAGGCTAACAAGTTACGAACACATAATGATCATGGCAAACACGTAGAATCATGGCAACCAGTTAACCCACCCTTGACATGTCAAACAGTAGCATACAGTTCACATAAACATAACCCAAACTTGTGCGACTGGAGTGATTGGGCTGTTATGGTTGTGCAAGCCCAGTCCTCTTGTGCGATCCAAAAGATAAAGCCCAAAGGATGACCGGCCCAACCTATTATGCGATCAACACAACTTGTGCGATCCACAATGGGTCGTGCGATCAAGTCCAAACCTGGACCATTACATCCTAAGCCCAACAGCTTGTGCAGCCCAAATAATTAAACAAACACTAAACTTGTGCGGTCCATATAATCTTGTGCGATTAAGGATAACTTGTGCGACTGGGTTTTGGGCTGTTCGGCCCAACAACATAACACAGCTTAAACATTTGTGTGGCCCAAGGTATTGTGCGATTGGAACGGTCTTGTGCGATCCACAATACCTTGTGCGATCATGCATAACTAGGTTGTACAGTGAGCTCAAACAGTTGCACCAACCTTGTGCGACTGGCTTGTGCGACTGAGGGCTTGTGTGATTGCCCTTGTACGGTCAAACAAGCTTGTGCGATCAGTTATCTAATTCCCTAAAATCATGCAAATCAGTTATAGCAAATTGACAGTTTCCAAATCATGTTATCATCGATCAAATCAAGCAAGTATCGACTTCCTTAAAAATCCTAATAACATTCAAGCATGAATAACAATCATAATCTTGAATCACATTAACAGTTCCATGATTTTGATCACTAACATGCACCCTATCGATTTCAACACAACCAATCATCCGAATATACTCTCATAACAGCCGATTAACATGCATTTGGTTCTAGATCATCATTAACATAACATGATTATCAAACCCTATTTTGATCTAACCACTCTACACATGTGAGCCGATACACAAGAACACCAAACCTCATCAATTGACATTACAATCTATCACAAAACATCTCTAAGTCATTATGTAGAAACATATAAACCACAACATCATCTAACATACAATCAATAGTAAGATATTAATTGGTTAGAAAGTAGAACAAGGGTCGATCCAAATAAGAAAGCTTCGAGAGGAGAGGAGATGTTGCCGTCGGGTTCGAGAGGAGAGAAAGATAGATTTAGGGTTTGTGTGTTTGAGTGTTTTCCAAATAATGAGAAACAAAACCCCACAATAGGTGCTTGTATGTGTATAAAAGGAGTGGACCGAACTCTTGCATGGGCTGCCCCTTGGTCTCGATTTCAAGTATAGTGGTCCGAGAGGAGTAATTGGATGGAAACATAATGTGCGGCCCAAAGGTGTCGTGTGATCCGACTCAGGTTGTGCGGTTGGGTTTGTGTTGTGCGACCACATTACATATATACATACATTACACTTAACCACATAACATAATAACAAAACATTCCATTAGCATCAACGTGTCATATATTCACATAACGTTCAAGCATGTTACATCAACGTACAACGAAAGGTTTGAAATACGAGTTGTCACATCATCCCCAAGTTGAAAGAAATTTCGTCCCGAAATTTAGCACGTAGTTACTGAGGAAGCTAGTTACGTTGCATGGTTTCCTGGTTTTCCTGGGGTGTCACATCCTTCCCCCGTTGGTTTGGAATTTCGTCCCGAAATTCCACCGTAGCTTCAGCCTCAGTAGTGGTCTCACTTTTCTCGAACAACTGGGGATACTTGTGTTTCATTTGGTCTTCTCGTTCCCAGGTGAACTCTAGGCCACGACGGGAGTTCCAACGAACTCGAACAATGGGTATCCTGGTACGTTTGAGAACCTTAACTTCTCGGTCCGTAATCTCTACTGGTTCCTCGACGAATCGTAATTGATCGTCGATAGTGAGTTCCTTGAGAGGAACTATGAGGGTCTCATCTGATAGACATATCTTCAGATTTGACACATGGAATACGTTGTGAACTCCACTGAGTTCTTCAGGTAGATTCAATCTATAGGCCACCTTGCCAATTCTCTCAGTGATTTCGAAGGGTCCAACATAACGTGGATTTAGCTTGCCTCGTTTACCAAAGCGAATCACACCTTTCCAAGGTGAAACTTTAAGTAGCACTCGATCCCCAACCTGGAACTCGAGCGGTTTCCTGCGCTTATCAGCGTAGCTTTTCTGACGGTCACGAGCTACCGCCATTCGTTGTCATATTTGGGAAATCTTTTATGTCGTGTTGACGACGAGTTCTAGGCCAGTGATTTTGCTGTCACCAACTTCTGCCCAGCATAAGGGTGATCGGCATTTCCGTCCATACAAAGCCTCGAACGGAGCAGCCTGGATGCTAGTGTGGTAACTGTTGTTAAATGAAAACTCCACCAAAGGTAGATGCCTTTCCCAGCCGTTACCAAAGTCGATTACACATGCTTGAAGCATGTCTTCAAGAGTTTAGATGGTGCGTTCAGACTGCCCATCCGTCTGTGGATGATATGCTGTGCTCATGTCTAGAGGCGAGCCAAAGGATTTGTGCATCGTTTGCCACAAATCAGAGGTAAAACGTGGATCAAGATCGGAAATGATGGAGGTTGGCACCCCGTGTCTCGAAACTACCTCCTTTAAGTAGATGTTTGCTAAAGTGGAGAACTTATCTGTTTCTTTAATAGCCAGGAAGTGTGCAGACTTGATTAGTCGATCCACTATCACCCAAATGGTATCGTTTCCTAATGGAGATCCAGGTAAGCCAGTAACGAAGTCCATGGAAATTTGCTCCCATTTCCATGTCGAGATCTCTGATTGCTGAAGTAGGCCTGATGGCTTCTGGTATTCTACCTTGACTCTTGCACAAGTCAAACATTTACTAACATAGGTCGCTATGTTAGCTTTCATGTGGGGCCACCAGTACATAGCTTTGATATCGTGGTACATCTTATCCGAACCAGGATGTATTGAGTAACGAGACTTGTGTGCTTCATCCATCACAAGCTCACGTAGATTACCATAAAATGGAACCCAGATGCGCCCCGCTAAGTAGTAACCACCGTCTTCCCTTAGTTCTAACCGTTTCTCCAACCCTAGCAAGGATTCGGCCTTGATGTTCTCTTCTTTCAATGCTTCGACCTGAGCATCACAAATTTGGGCAGGAAGACTAGAGTGAATGGTAAGCTGTAACGCACATACATGCTTAGGTTTAGTTTCTGTATGACTGAGGGCATCAGCCACAACATTGGTTTTGCCTGGATGATACTTGATTGCTCATTCATAGTCGTTAAGGAGTTCGACCCACCGATGTTTTCGCATGTTCAACTCCTTCTGATCGAAGATATGCTGGAGACTCTTGTGATTGGTGTAAATGGTGCACTTGGTACCGTACAAGTAATGTCTCCATATCTTAAGAGCAAACACGACTGCTCCCAACTCCAAGTCATGAGTAGTGTAGTTCTTTTCGTGAACTTTAAGTTGGCGTGGTGAGTAAGCAATGACTTTCTCACGTTGCATCAACACACAACAAAGTCCATAGATTGTCGCGTCACAATAAACCACAAAATCGTCTATGCCCTCAGGCAACGAGAGAATAGGTGCGCTACAAAGCTTCAACTTCAGCTGCTGAAATGCGAATTCCTGAGCATCACCCCAACGGTAGGTGACACCCTTCTGAGTAAGAACAGTAAGAGGCTGCGCAATCTTTGAGAAATATTTAATAAACCTTCTATAGTAACCCACCAAACCCAAGAATTGGCGGATTTCAGTTGGAGTTCGAGGTGCAGGCTAATTCCTGATTGAGTCAACCTTGGATGGATCAACGTGAATCCCATCCTGATTAACCACGTGGCCTAGGAAGTGGACTTCACGAAGCCAAAAGTCGCATTTTGAAAACTTAGCATAAAGATGTTATGTTCGAAGAAGTTCCAGAATGAGTCGCAGATGACACTCGTGTTCCTCCTGACTCTTGGAATAGATCAGGATGTCATCGATGAATAAGGTTTGCACACTCAGTTCATAAGATCCATGAAGACCGTAGGTGCGTTGGTCAACCCGAAAGGCATAACCAGGAATTCGTAGTGTCTATAACGAGTCCTGAATGTTGTCTTAGAGATGTCCTCGTCTCGGACTCTCAGCTGATGATAGCCCGATCTCAAGTCAATCTTTTAGTAGAAGCTCGACCCTTGCAACTAGTCGAACAGGTCATCGATGCGGGGAAGAGGATAACGATTCTTCACAGTCACCTTGTTGAGTTCACTATAGTCAATGCACATACTAAAAGTTCCATCTTTCTTCTTCACAAACAAGACTGGAGCTCCCCACGGCGAAGAGCTAGGATGAATGAAACCCTTGTCCAAAAGCTCTTGCAGTTGCGCAGACAATTTTTCTAATTTTGATGGGGCTAAGCCATAAGGTGCATGAGCTATAGGTGCTGCTCCAGGTGCTAGTTCGATTTGAAACTCAACCTGACAATGAGGCGGAAGACCAGGTAATTCCTCAGGAAAGTCGCGTACGATCGGAATATCTTCTATCTTCTTTTCTTTCCTTGAGGTGTCAGTAATGAGAGCAAGAATAGCAGTGTGGCCCTTTCGCAAACACTTCTGGGCCTTAATGAAAGAGATGATGCCCACAACGGCACCACTCTTTTCGCCACGAATGACGAGAGGTTCCTCACTAGAACGAGGAGTGCGAACGATTTTCTCCTTGCAAAGAATCTCTGCTCGATGTTGCGATAACCAATCCATCCCAATGACGACGTCGAAGCTACCAAGAACAATGGGGATAAGGTCGATAGAGAAGGTCTGACCAGCAAGTGTGAGATTACAACCCTTAACTATGTGTGTGGCCTCAATACTTTTACCGTTTGCTAGTTCAATAACATGCTTGGTGTTTAAGAAAATTGGGGTACGCTTAAGCATCTGACTAACTTTAAAGGACACATAACTAGTATCGGCACCCGAATCGAATAAAACAGAAACAAAGAAATTATCCAGTAGGAACTTACCCGTCACAACATTGGGGTCGTTCCTTGCATCACCTTGACCAATCACAAAATCACGTCCCCTAGCACCATTGCCATCGTTGTTACCCCCATTGTTGTTCCTATTTCCCTGGTTGTTGTTGTTGTTCTTCTGATTCTGGTTCAGTTGGGGGAAGTCTCTTTTCAAATGGCCTTCAGCACCACACTGAAATCATCCCTTGTTGTTACCCTGTTGTTGCTGCTGCTGACGCTGGTTCTGTGGAGGCTGCTGCTGTTGTTGTCGTCTCTGATTCACAGGATAAAGACTCCTACAATCTTTGGCTGTATGACCTGGTTTGTTACATCTCTGACAGTTGCCCTTGCTACATGGACCGCTATGGTGCAAGTTACATCGATTGCACTTAGGGTGGCTTCCCCTGTACCCACCCTGACCTTGATTACCAGAGGATTGTTAACTAGGGCTCTTGTAGTCGTCAGTCTTTCGCTGCTGAGACTGAGTCTGAACAGAAGTTGAACCCTTGCCTGAGTTTCCATCCCACTTACGCTTGTTGTCACTAGGAGCATCAGAAGTAGTGGTAGCACTAATACGCTTTGGCAGCCTGCTCTGCTCAACTGCCTGATCAGTGAGACGGTGAGATAGTCGTATGACCTGCTGAATCGTGAGAAGGTTAGCTGATGTCACCATACTCTAAATCTCTGGCACTAAACCCTTGATGTATAGCTCGATACGTTTGTAGGGAGGATCCACCATGGTAGGACATAAACCAGCTAGTTCATTTGATCTGTTCGTATACGCCCCGATTTCCGACCTCGTCATCTTCAAATTGTAGAACTCCAGTTCTAGCTTGTGAATGTCATCACAATGACAATACTCCTCTTTGATCAGATTTTAAAGTCATTCCATGGGGTGGCATTAGCAGCTGCCAACCCTAGCATTTGCACCTGTGCATTCCACCAAGTGAGCGCACCAACTTCAAGGGTTCCCGTAGCAAACTTCACCCTACTAGCAACAGGGCATTCACACATTTCGAAGACATATTCGAGCTTCCCGAACCAGTGGAGGAGAACTACAGCTCTTTCTGTACCACTGAAGGTACTAGGTCGACAGTCCATAAAGGTCTTGAACATACACACGGGAGGTTGAGCATGCTGACCTGTCGCACGAGAAAGAAAAGGCAAGGTTAAGCACGAGAGTTGGTTCGCGAGAGTAGGATCTAAACATCCTAGGATAGGTCGAAATGGAAGGTTATGTGACACCTGTGTCACTTCAACCATCAAACAAATACCAAACCAATGAAATATTGTATTTCATACTTGGGATTTGTAAAAATATGTGTATCATTTGCACATATCAATTCTCGTTCGATTCCAAGCTTTAAATCACTTTCTGGAGGGTTATACGCGCACTGAGGCGTAAATATAACCAGTTTAATGAAACAAACACTCCAGAAAAGTGAAATAGGCTTAACATACCTTAAATAACCTTCACATAACTTAGAAATAAGTTTTGGATGGTTTAGTGTGTTGAAATCAAGTTTGTTCGATCGCAGGGATTGTTTGTGTCAAACTGCGAAACTATACCGATTTGTATAGTAACAAACATTCCAGAACTTGATCATAAGTTAAACATACCCTAAATATCCTTTACATAGCTTAGAAATAGGCCTTGAGGGGTTCGGTATGCTAAAATAAACTTTATTGATCAATAGGGACTAAAAGCGTCAAAAAGTGCACAAGTTCGCATTTTCGCGCATATTTTACGCTCTGAATACATCCGGACATCCAAAAATTTATGTAAGCATTAAAATATTTTATTTTAGTGTTTGGCATGATAAAATTTCATTCTTCGCTTAGTTTGGATCGTTTTTGCGTTCGTTACGACTTCCGTGGTAATTAACCGAACAACGCAACTGTACGGCCAAACGAACCGACATCCGAGATATTTTTGAGCATGTTTTGAGTTCCCTATACTTTAACTTCATTTTAGAGCCTTGAAATGAGGTTAACGGGCCTTAAACGCATCAAAAATGGCCTTAAAAGCATGCAGGGACCAAAACTGCAATTTCTGAAACTTATGTGCAGATCAGGAGCTTCAGGCGGCCCGCGTAAGCCCCCATTGAATCTTACGTGGCCCGTGTGAGCATGTCAGACCTGCAAAAATGTGTTTCCAACCTGTTTCCAGCTGTTCTACCTGATTTTACCTCTTGCAAATGGTATTTTGGATACCATGGGCTCATTCTAGGGGTACCCATGGTTTCACAAAACAAGGGACACACATGGAGGGCTAGGATTGAAGCTCGTTTATCGAGGAACGATCCTAACGGTGGTCCATTTCTTATAAATACCCACCATGGGTTCTTGCAATCCTCATTCAAATCTGATCTAAAATGCTCTAAGTTGAAGCCTTTGCTTCATACCTGAGCTACTTGGATCAAGATTTGCTTGCGGGGACCCTTTGTAAGTATTCCTTCGTTCTTCTATCGCTTTTTGAGTCCGAAAGTCAAACTGTGTTTGACTTTCTGCATTGACCAGTTTATGGTCAACGCGAAGTTCGTTTGAACTTCATAACGTTAGCGTAATCACGATGGTTATAGTCCCTAGTGACTATACCTACTGATTACCACGTTATCTAGGTGTAGTGACGAGTCGTAGTTTCGGCTAAAATGCGCATTCTTGCGTATTTTGTAACCAAACTACTTTTAGGTATCAAAACCGTTTGTTTTGATACCAAACCTGTTTTTAAACTTTGTTAAACATGTTTTAAACATGTTTAGCTCGTCTCTTTTAGATTAGTGCTTATGGGGAGTCGTAAGTCAAGCGGTCTAAACAACCGCTTAGACTTACGAACTAGACCCGTTTGGTCGATCTTTAGGATCCGACCAAACACATTAGGTGACCATAATTGTATAGGGAATAACCTTCCGAGGTTATACCTTATGGACACTTCGTTTAGTTAGTCGTATGATAGGTAGTCTATATGCCTTAGGAAAATTACCAAAATACCCTTTTTATGCATAATTGATGTTTAAGCATATGTAACCCAAACTTTTGTCACTTAACTGATTATGCAACATAATTAAACATGTTTAGGCATATATAACTTGTCATAGGACTAGTTAGGCGGTCCGAACGCGTTTTACGCGAACGACGCGTTAAAATAGCGTAAGCTACCTAAACGGGTCGTAATGGGTCGTAAGCACTTAGGTTAGGTTTCCTTTTAGTATGTAGGCCTTGTTAAACCATATCATATGAGTTCCCACACTCATTTGGTTTACGAGACCTCATCCTATCCGATCTTCCGATTTAGGTGCCGTTTGATTCCGTGCTCCCTCTAGCTTGCTTGGTAGTTGTTCAAGACTCCTAAGCACTCTCAAGTGAGTACATAGTCCCCTCTTTTACTGTTTTCAAATGTTTTAGGGTGAAGCATGTGTACCTATTTGTTATGTTCTTGTTTTCAAAAGTATAATTGATTATACATATTAGTACTTATCTTTTTACAAACTAAATGATTATTTATGGTTTAAACTCTAATTTTTCAAAGATTATAAAATTAAATGTTTGGAATAGTACTTATTTTTGTTCACCAGACCGGTTGGTAGTATGATATAGCGCTATAGGATTTGACACTCCATTCCTGTTGTCATGGAATGTCTGAAACCAATTTATTTCTCCATCCAAATAGGGATTGCCTTTGTGGCATTTCTATAGTCTCAAAGGTGTATTTTGATGCACTAGGTCTGAATGAATTCTTAAATCACATTATTTTTGTATATTTAGTTATACTCCCAAAAGTATAGTTTGATATGCTCTCATATGTGATATTGTACAAAACCAACATATATTTTGATTAATCATTAAAACATAGTTTGATATGTTATTTTCAAAACCAAAACATAGTTTAATATGTTATTTATAAAACCAAAACATAGTTTAATATGTTATATATAAATCCAAAGTATACTTTTAATATACTACTGAAAATCTTTATTTTAACAACTAAAGTATATTTAATATACTATTTGTTTTACAATTGGGTTTTGGGTTAGTGTTTAGATAACGGGATGGGTGTAATATGATGAAAACATGGTAGATACGCCGCTGGTACTTCTTATATATAAGTGTTTTCATCACATTACATACCGTGGCGTTATTTAGTACATTTGGGTTAACGACATTGGAACTGAAATATAATTTAATATGTTACTTATTCGACTTTCTTAAAACCAAAATATATTTTTTATATATGCTATAAACTTTTTTATCAAAATATTGTTTTTCAAACAATATATTTTATACAAACTCATTTTACTTAATTATTTAACTTCCTAAGTATTATTATTTTATATCATCCGATTTCTTATAAATTTTAGTATGATTTATAAAAGAAAACCTTTTACAAGGATCATGACTACTTTTGTTAAACAACTTTTTCTAAACTTATAAGTCATGAATCCTAATTACAATAAAACCTACGTATCTCACAGGCATTTTTATGCTGACGTACCTATTTTTACACATGTTTCAGGTGCTATTATGTGATGATTGATGGTGCATGCGATACATAGGATGGACTCGTGCCTTAGCGACTTTAAAATTTGAAAGATAATAGTTGTATTTATCTGATTTGTAATAGAACAAAGACTTTAATGATTCAATAAAACGAAATTATTTATTCCATGGTTGTGAAACAATGATTCTGTTACAACACCCCCCGACGTTTCCGCCACGTTTTGTTGTTTTACTTGGTCGGGGTGTGACAGGTTATACCTCCTGCTGGGGCTGCTGTGAGTGCCTCAGCAACTCGTTCGTTGATTAGAGCCGTCAGCTGGGCTTGAGTCAAGTTGAGACGTCCACTCATGATCTTCACATCGAAGTAAACACAAGTTAGAGGGGAGTTGCGAAAATGCGTAAGTATGGGATGACAGATGAGTGTAAGCACACAGGGTTTCTATCAGTCACTATGTAACACCCAGTGTTTTCAAAAGTCAAAGTCAAGATTGAGGTCAAAGGAAGAAAAGATTGCTAATTGCGATCTGTCTCTCCTTGTTCAATTCCTGTTTTGACTTCTTTGACTCGTAGTTAGTCTATTTTATTATCGCGTTGATTGTATTATTTGGAGTGTCTATTAATAATCGCATATTTATCGCTCTTAATCACGTGTTTAATCGATTTATCGCTATCGCAATCGCACCCGCAATTCGAACTATGAATTTTGGTTATTGTTATATGTGTGTGTGTGTGCCTTATGTGTTACTTGTGCATGCTTATTTATCTTATGTGTGGTAATCAATCGAATGGCAATCGAACTCAATCGCAATCGAATCGCAAACGCTAATCGAATATGAAATATAGATGCTTGTATGTTGATATAGTAGTTGGGATTAAAAGTAATTTGACTAGGAAACTATAACGCATCGAAACGCTCGCAATCGCAATCGAAACAACAAACTCGTCGCACCGAACCCTCGAACCAAGCAACCGATCGATCAGGTGACTGGCCGATCGACCAGCCGTTCGATCGGACTGCTGTCCGATTGGTCAGGCTTTTCGACCGAGCTACCACCCGATCGACCAGCTCCTTTCCACTTCGAGTAACCCTATAAATACCCCTTGTCACCATCATACTTTCCACTTTTTGCAATTGACGTCCGACCAGCGCTCTAACCTTACTCTTTCTCCGATTTCTTGCAATTCCGGTAAGTTCTCATCCTAAATTTTGTACTTCCTTAATCTACATGCACTCCTACACCTTTCTATCTTTCAAATCTTAACTTTTAACCCTTGAAATCATCAAGATTCAAGGTGTTATAGGATGACGTCATCATGTGTTCTTGAAGAACTTCATGTTTTGGCCTCAATCCACCAAGAACAACTTAGATCTAACCGTTTCCACATAAACAAACAAGGATCTTTCATAGATCTAAACATATTCACTACAAAAAGGATTGAAAGATGGTTTTCCAACTTTCTTTCAACTATTTTACACTGAATGCATAGATCTAACCGAAAAAATCTGAGCTTGTACCGACTTACTACTCATCTTTGTGGTTGTGTTGGTTCAAGATCTGGATTCTATCCATGAGACTACCGATTTCGGGTTAAACATGGAACACCGTCTCGAACCGTTAACTGACTGGATTTGGGTGATTCCTGTCCGATCAGGGGTACCAAGTATTGACAAGGTTTCTGTTGCTTAACACGTTATCAAAACGTCTCGATAAAATGACAAACTATCACAATAACCAAGTGTAACACAAATGGAACGACCAGGACGAAATGCCATCCGATCGGACTACCGTCCGATCGAACTGGCATCCGAACGGGTTGTCAACTGATCGACTTGCACCTTGGGTCCCACACTTAACTATTTTTGCCAACATATTGAAGTCTGAATGTTGAACGAATTGTTGTCCGATCGGACTACCATCCGATCGAACTACTATTCGAATCATGAGACATTTAACTTCGACACTTAAACAATTTTCAACATGTTCAATGCAGAAGGGATGCCACCCGATCGAATAACCGCCCGATCGAGTGACAACCTGCCGTGAACTTGTTCTAGCTGAAGTACCCAACCTATCGGATTGTCGCCTGATCGAACGGTCATTCGATCGACCGACCTGAAAGGCAGAGATACTTCAATGTTTTCAAAATACTACAACGAAAACTTCAAAAGTCAAGCCATCATACACGAACACATACTTCCGAAAGGAAGAAACAATCCACTCGAACGGTCATCCGACCGGACGACCGTCCGAACGGACTACCACTCGCACGACTGGACGTCTGATCGGATTACCTTCCGACCGAACTGCTGTCTGACTCACTTGTATGTTGCATCGTTTTACGCGTCGCTTATCATTATACTATCAATCTATTCATGCTAACCCTACTCTCTAGCGCTCCCTTTAATCCATCAACCGCTGTGAGTATACTCGATCCCTTTTTGCTTTACGCACTTTTGGGTGTTACATACGTTACTTATTCAAAATCACATCGAACACACTACGCAATACTTTAAACACTAACCGCTATCGCAAGTATACGTGACTAAATGATTGCTTGTTTGTTATGTTTACACATGGAATGCTGTCTACCTGCCTTAGCAACGGTAGTACTATTAGTTTGGACTCAGCACCCATTCACTCGGGGGTTGTTAAGGACAATTACCTACATGGCTCACAGTGGTGAGTATGTATCGCGAACTGCCTTGGGCAGTCAACCCGCAGGCATTGGTATCGATAGGTTCATGTTGATAACTAACATGCCTCATTTCACTCGGTGTACGTGCTGGTTATGCGTAACGATTTCGAACTCTATATTCTATTATCAAACTTGTATGCTCACCTTTACACTATGTGTATTGACTTTTATTTTAACGTATGTGACAGGTGCTTAAGTTACTAGGATGCTTTGTTTTGCGGTGATGAAATTGAGGCTAGGGCGAGTCTAGAAACAAATAAACAATTGCCTGTAATAAATCTGAGTTGTCGGAACAGAACAAATTGACTAGATCTTGTCTGTAATAATTATGTTATATTTTAAGACGTGCTATGGGACATGTTGTTTAATTAATTCGTAATGATAGTTGTTATGGAAACTTCTGGACAATCTGTTTCGCTCAGTGCCATGCCCCGATGTTTCCGCCTTCGGTTGGGGTGTGACAGATTGGTATCAGAGCCATAACTATAGGGAATCGGGCAAGACTCGACCTAGTCCGGGTCGATGTCTTAGAGATCTAGTCTATAGTCAGGGACCAATAGACAAACTCGAGCATGTCCAGTAAGGATTATGTGCGAGCATACTTGCTATTTCTCGCTATTCTCGCGTATGCTGCACTATCACTGCACTCGAAATTTTCAATTATGAATGAGCAATTAAGTCAAGATTAGGTGTGAAAACCGCAAACTCTCGACTAAATTGCTTGTTCGCCTTGCATTTTTATCTATAAACACGAGAAATTGAGTTGAAGCAGGAGTGAAATCCATACTTTGACGCATAATTCTCTTTTATTTCATCAAAACAGGAATGAAGTCGTTAAGCTAGGTGTGAAACCCTAACCTTGATGATTTGTTCCGACCTCTACTTGGTTTTACAAAAACTCTCACCAAGGACTCGACGAACTCCAACGACATGAAGTCACAATAAGACTAAAAGGATGCGTGCCAAGCCAAAGATTCAAGGCAAAAGCACAATCCTAAAGGTCAAAGTGTGTACAACAAGTCCTTGAGAATAGTCGAATCACTTTGGATAGTCAATGTCTAATAGCTACAGACAATCTAATTCTCGATTTTTATGTGTTTCGATTCCGAGCCCGCAACTGCTAACTCTGATGATTCGAAGATTTTATGTGTTTGTATGTGTGTTTACCTGTTTATGTGTTTTAATTATGGAGATTTATTTGATTTTTGCTTTCACTTTGATCGACACGCATGACCCGCATCTGCATATTTACCTCAAAACGCTGACAAATCGCTAAATTGTGGACGACCTCATGCTATGTCATACGCTTATACTATACTATACGCTATGAAAATCGCTGTACGCGAACTCTCGCAACAAAAAGTCTGCGAGCGTAGACTTTGAATGATAGGTTTTTGTATTCTGACTGCATCCTGTGATTACCTGCGTATGTGCTTCTGTGCCCTACGTGCTTATGTGCTTACGTGCTTATGTGCTTATGTGCCTATGTGGATCTGTGATTATGTGCTTACGTGATTGTACGTGTTCCTGAGCTTTAATAGTATTAGACATGTGAGGTGAGATTCGAATATGTCATGTTGAGTCCTGTGACGATGTCTGTTGCAGACAATGTCGTCATCTGGATCTCGCGCTACCCGAGACGCCCGCCGAAAGCAAGCAGACAAACGCCTTGCTGCCATTATCACTAAGCAAATGGCAAAGGTTGTACCCCAAGTCGTCAGCGAACTGTACGAAAACATGAGCAAATCATCTGAGGAATCCATAACTGAAACTCCCAAAGCTGCTTTTAGCTTCAAACAGTTCAAGGCATGTGGACCGAAATAGTTCACCGGCGAAGAATGCCCTACAGCTTTGTTTCAATGGTTTGACTCAATCGAAGTCACCCTGCGACAGAGCGGATGTCCTGATAATCTCCGCACACTAAACGCGACCGGCGTCTTCCAGTCCCGAACTCTAGACTGGTGGACAGCCGAAAGGAACAATCGCGGAAATGATGCAGCCTATGGTTTGTCATCGGACAAGTTAAAGAACGTTATGCTCGAAGAGTTCTGCCCTTCCCATGAGAGCCAGAAGCTGGAGGACGAGTTCTGGCACATTCAACAGAAAGAAGGTGACAACGCTGCCCTGACTGCTCGCTTTAAGCAGCTCAGCATCATCAGTCTAGATCAAGTGAAAATGCCTGACATGACGATCAAGAAGTACATCCGAGCTCTACCCGACTGTGTTACAGATTTTGTGCATGCCGCAAAGCCAGCAACGATCGAAGAAACCTACTTGCTTGCCGCTGAAATCAACAACAAGCGAGTAAAAGCTGGTTTTTGGGATAAAACTTCAAAGAACCTGCACCAAGCCACCGCCACACCAACCGCTGAAACCACCGCCGCTCAATCGTCAAAGTCCTCACGCCGCAAGAAGAAGAACAACAACAACAGCTCCAGCAACAAGAACTGTGCTGCCACCACCACTGCTGCTCCACTTCAAGCCGTACCGGCTCAGTAGCAGTCTCACCATCGTCCAGCACCAGTTACCTATGCACCGCCTGCAAAGCGCACATACACAGGCCCTCACCCTGTCTGCCCAACATGTTCTTATCATCACCCGGTGGGTCTCGCCTGCCATTTCTGCGCTCACTACAATATGTACGGCCACTTCATTGCTAACTGCCGTACTGGTCCCCGTCAAGCGCCAGCTCTAGCCACTATTCATCAAGCTCTGCTCCCAGCCCCACAAGGCCAACAAGCGGCTTAGGCACCCGCGGTCAACGCCCGAGTCTGCTTCGCATGTGGTGATCCCAACCACTTTGCAAACATGTGCCCGAACAGGGTTGTGAAGCAAGAGCCTCAGCAGCAGCACCCTCAACAGCAGCAACAACATCAACAACAGCAACAAGCCGCATACGCCAGAACTTTCAACATCAATGTGCGCCAAGCCCAGGCTGACAACAACTTGGTCAACAGTACGTTCCTTGTGAATGGTATTTATGCATCGTGTTGGTTTGATACTGGAGCCGATAATTGCTTTGTGTCGTTTGAACTCAAGAAGCTCCTTAGTCGTAAACGCCCCCAACTCTCCTCGACGTTCGATGTTGAAGTCGCTACCGGAAGAACTGTCGCCGTTAATTCTGTTCTTCGTGATTGTACTCTTGAGCTCAACAATCACATCTTACCAATCGACCTTATTCCATTGCAACTCGGAAGTTTTGACGTCATAGTAGGCATCGACTTTCTTCGCGAAAACCATGCTGAAGTTGTGTGCATCGATAAGATGATTCGATTCTCGCTCGCGAATGGTGATTTATTGTGTGTCTATGGTGAAACCGCTTCGAAAGGTCTCAAGCTCATGTCGTGTGTCCAAGCTAGCAAGTATCTCTACAAGGAATACAGAGCTTTCTTGGCTAACATTGTAGTAGCGGAGAAGGAAGAGAAAGGTAAGCCTGGAGTAAACGACGTTCTTGTGGTTCGAGAATTTCCTAACGTTTTTCCTGAGGATCTTCCCGGACTACCGCCCAGTCGTGATATCGACTTTCGTATCGACCTCATTCCTGGAGCCAACCCTATTGCCAAAGATCCTTACCGACTCGCACCGTCCGAAATGCGTGAACTCTCGAGTCAACTTCAGGAATTACTTGAGAAAGGCTTCATTCGCCCGAGCACCCCTCCTTGGGGCGCGCCAGTCCTTTTCGTCAAAAAGATGGATGGGTAGTTCAGGATGTGCATCAACTATAGGGAATTGAATAAGTTGACTATCAAAAACCGTTATCCCCTGCCTCGCATTGATGATTTGTTTGATCAGCTACAAGGTGCTACGTGTTTCTCGAAGATTGATCTACGCTAGGGCTATCACCAGCTACACATTCAAGAGGAGGATATACCCAAAACCGCCTTCCGAACTCGTTAAGGCCATTATGAATTCGTTGTTATGCCCTTTGGTTTAACCAACGCACCCGCGGTTTTCATGGATCTGATGAATCGCGTGTGTAAACCATATCTCGGCCGCTTTGTCATTGTGTTCATCGACGATATCTTGATCTATTCCAAGTTGATGGTTGAACACGCGCAACATCTACGTTTGGTTCTTGAGCTACTCCAGGGGAATCGACTCTATGCTAAGTTCTCCAAGTGCGAATTTTGGCTGGAGGAGGTTCAGTTTCTGGGTCACATTGTAAATAGTCAAGGTATTCACGTCGATCCCGTGAAGATTGAAGCCATTAAGAGTTGGATTACACCTAAGAACCCGACTGAAGTCCGTTCTTTTCTCGGACTAGCGGGCTATTATCGACGATTCATCGAAGGATTCTGAAAAATCGTTGTGCCGCTTACCGCTCTTAGGCATAAAGACAAGCCTTTTGTTTGGGGAACCGAACAAGAGTCTGCTTTCCAAACCCTCAAGCACATGCTTTGCAATGCTCCTGTTCTCACTCTACCCGACGGAAACGACGACTTCATTGTCTATTGTGATGCTTCCTACCTTGGTCTTGGTTGTGTTCTCATGCAACGGGACAAGGTTATAGCTTACACATCTCGTCAGCTCAAAATCCACGAGAAGAACTATACAACCCATGATCTCGAGCTAGGTGCAGTTGTTTTTGCGTTAAAGATTTGGCGACACTAATGGTATGGTACCAAGTGTACGATTTTCACAGATCATAGGAGCCTACAACATATCTTTGATCAGAAAGAACTTAATATGCGTCAACGCCGATGGGTAGAACTTCTCAACGATTACGACTGTGAGATTCGTTATCACCCAGGCAAAGCAAATGTCGTTGCCAACGCTCTCAGCAGACGGAGCTATCTGTTCAACATTCGTAATGTGCAAGCCCAATTCGACCTCGAAACCCTCATCCGCGAAGCCCAGCATGCCTGTTTTAATGAATGCACCTTGAAGAAGGAAATAATGTACCACGATGGAGCCCAGCTTGTGAACAAGTCGAATGGGATATTCCACTACCTGGACCGAATTTGGATCCCCAAGAGGACCAATTTGCGACAAACTCTGATGGACGAAGCCCACAAATCTCGGTATTCTATTCATCCCGGTGGCGAAAAAATGTACCAAGACCTTCGCTACAAGTACTGGTGGCCTGGCATGAAAAGTGATATCGCCCTCTACGTTGGAAAGTGCCTGACTTGCTCAAAGGTCAAGGCTGAACACCAAAGGCCCTCTGGCTTACTCGAACAACCACCGATCCCTATGTGGAAGTGGGAGAGTATAGCTATGGACTTCATAACCAAGCTCCCGCGCGCGCCATCAGTTCACGACGGCATCTGGGTTGTTGTTGACCGTTTGACCAAATCAGCTCACTTTTTGCCAATACGAGAATACTACAAGGTAGAACGATTAGCCCGAATCTACACCAACGAGATCATTTGTCGACATGGGATGCCTCGTGACATCATCTCTGACCGTGATGCTCGGTTTACCTCGCGACTGTGGGAAACGTTTCAGACTGAAAGAACGATCCGTACTCTTAAAGACATGCTCCGTTCGTGTGTCATAGACTTCGGTGGTAATTGGGATGCATACCTGCCGTTAGTCGAATTCTTGTACAACAACAGTTATCATTCCAGCATTCAAATGGCACCATTCGAGGCTTTATACGGAAGAAAATATCGATCGCCAATTGTATGGCATGAGATCGGTCACTCGCAATTAACCGGTCCTGAGCTATTGCAAGAAACGACCGACAAAGTCCTCCAAATTCGAGACAGCTTGTTGAAAGCTCGAAGTCGACAGAAAAGTTACGCAGATAGACGACGCAAGGCCCTTGAATTTGACGTTGGCGACTACGTACTCCTAAAGGTATCACCTTGGAAGGGTGTGGTCAAATTCGGAAACAAAGGGAAACTAGCGCCACAATATGTTGGACCTTTTAAGATTCTGGAAAGGTTCATAAAAGTCGCCTACAGACTCGAACTACCGGAGGAACTTAGTAATGCCCACCCTACTTTCCATCTGTCAAACCTCCGAAAGTGCCTTGCTGAGCATGATTTAATTGTACCTCTCGATGACCTCCAAGTAAACGAAACATTACACTTCATGGAAAAGCCTGTCGAAATCATGGATCGCCAAACCAAGCAGCTCAGACGCTCGCGCATTCCTATTGTGAAAGTCCGATGGGAAGGCAAACGAGGCGCGGAATTCACTTGGGAACTCGAAAGCGACATGAAGGCGAAGTACCCGCAGTTGTTTGTTACGGCTTCGGCCTAATTTCGGAACGAAATTCCCTCAACTAGGGGAGGCTGTAACACCCCATGTTTTCAAAAGTCAAAGTCAAATTCAAGATTGAGGTCAAAGGAAGAAAAGATTGCTAATTGCGATCTATCTTTCCTTGCTCAATTCCTGTTTTGACTTCTTTGACTCGTAGTTAGTCTATTTTATTATCGCGTTGATTGTATTATGTGGAGTATCTATTAATAATCGCATATTGATCGCTATTAATCGCGTGTTTAATCGATTTATCGCTATCGCAATCGCACCCGCAATTCGAACTACGCATTTTGGTTATTGTTATACGTGTGTGTGTGCCTTATGTGTTACTTGTGCATGCTTATTTATGTTATGTGTGGTAATCAATCGAATCGCAATCGAACTCAATCGCAAACGCTAATCGAATATGAAATATCGATGCTTGTATGTTGATATAGTAGTTGGCATTAAAAGTAATTTGACTAGGAAACTCTAACGCATCGAAACGCTCGCAATCGCAATCGAAACAACAAACTCGTCACGCCGAACCCTCGAACCAAGCAACCGATCGATCAGGTGACTGGCCGATCGACCAGCCGTTCGATCGGACTGCTGTCCGATCGGTCAGGCTGTTCGACCGAGCTACCACCCGATCGACCAACTTCTTTCCACTTCGGGTAACCCTATAAATACCCCTTGTCACCATCATACTTTCCACTTTTGGCAACTGACGTCCGACCAGCGCTCTAACCTTGCTTTTTCTCCGATTTCTCGCAATTCCGGTAAGATCTCGTCCTAAATCTTGTACTTCCTTAATCTACACGCACTCCTACACCTTTCTATCTTTCAAATCATAACTTTTAACCGTGAAATCATCAAGATTCAAGGTGTTCTAGGATGACGTCATCATATGTTCTTGAAGAACTTCATGTTTTAGCCTCAATCCACCAAGAACAACTTAGATCTAACCGATTTCCACATAAACAAACAAGGATCTTTCATAGATCTAAACATATTCACTACAAAAAGGATTGAAAGATGGTTTTCCAACTTTCTTTCAACTCTTTTACACTCAATGCATTCAAAACCGAAAGAATCGGAGCTTGTGCCGACTCACTACTCATCTTTGTGGTTGTGTTGGTTCAAGATCTGGATTCTATCCACAAGACTACCGATTTCTGGTTAAACATGGAACACCGTCTCGAACCGTTAACTGACCGAATTTGGGTGATTCCTGTCCGATCAGGGGTACCAAGTATTGACAAGGTTTCTGTTGCTTAACACGTTATCAAAACGTCTTGATAAAACCACAAACTATCACAACAACCAAGTGTAAGACAAACAGAACGACCAGGACGAAATGCCGTCCGATCGGACTACCGTTCGATCGTACTGCCATCCGAACGGGTTGTCAACCGATCGACTTGCACCTTGGGTCCCACACTTAACTATTTTTGCCAACATATTGAAGTCTGAATGTTGAACGAATTGTTGTCTGATCGGACTACTATCCGATCGAACTACTATTCGAATCATGAGACATTTAAGTTCGACACTTAAACAATTTTCAACATGTTCAATGCACAAGGGATGCCACCCGATCGAACAACCGTCCGATCGAGTGACAACCTGCCGTGAACTTGTTCTCGCTGAAGTGCCCAACGTAGCGGATTGTCGCCCGATCGAACGGTCGTTCGATCGACCTACCTGAAAGGCAGAGATACTTCAATGTTTTCAAAATACTACAACGAAAACTTCAAAAGCCAAGCCATCATACACAAACACATCCTTCCCAAAGGAAGAAACAATCCACTCGAACGGTCATCCGACCAGACGATCGTCCGAACGGACTACCACTCGCACGACTGGTCGTCCGATCAGATTACCATCCAACCGAACTGATGTCTGACTCACTTGTACGTTGCATCATTTTACGCGTCGCTTATCGTTATACTATCAATCTGTTCAGGCTAACGCTACTCTCTAGCACTCCCTTCAATCCATCAACCGCTGTGAGTATACTCGATCCCTTTTTGCTTTACGCATTTTTGGGTGTTACATACGTTACTTATTCAAAATCACATCGAACACACTACGCAATACTTTAAATGCTAACCGCTATCGCATGTTTACGTGACTAAATGATTACTTGTTTGTTATGTTTACACATAGAATGTTGTCTACCTGCCTTAGCAACGGCAGTACTATTAGTTTGGACTCAGCATCCGTTCACTCGGGGGTTGTTAAGGACAATTACCTACATGGCTCACAGTGGTGAGTATGTATCGCGAACTGCCTTGGGCAGTCAACCCGCAGTCATTGGTATCGATAGGTTCATGTCGATAACTAACATGCCTCATTTCACTTTGTGTACGTGCTGGTTATGCGTAACGATTTCAAACTCTATATGCTATTATCAAACTTGTATGCTCACCTTTACACTATGTGTATTGACTTTTATTTTAACGTATGTGACAGGTGCTAGGATGCTTTGTTTTGCAGTGATGAAATTGAGGCTAGGGCGAGTCTAGAAACCAATAAACAATTGCCTGTAATAAATCTGAGTTGTCGGAACAGAACAAATTGACTAGATCTTGTCTTTAATAATTATGTTATCTTTTAAGACGTGGTATGGGACATGTTGTTTAATTAATTGTTAATGATAGTTGTTATGGAAACTTCTTGACAATCTGTTTCGCTCAGTGCCATGCCCCGATGTTTCCGCCATCGGTTGGGGTGTGACACACTATGTCAACTAAGCATACCATGATCAATGCACTACTTTAACAAACAGGCAGGCAATACAAACATAAACCATATCACCTATAGTGTTGAGTCTTGCACGTGGAGTGAAGTGTCGTTGTGGATCGTTGATGTGACAACTCGTATTTCCGAACCTATTTTTGTACCTTGATGTAACGTATGTGAACGTGATGTGATTTTATGAAAGTGATTGATTAAAAGAATGCTATGATTGGTGTGTTTATGTGAATGTATGTATGATGTAGTCGCACAACACAACTCAACCGCACAAGCCTTTGGGCTTAACTACTCTCGGTCCATTTCTCTTGAACTTGAACTTAATGGGCAGCCATGTAAAGGGTTCGGCCCACTCCACCATACGTATACACACACCCTTAGAAAGTTTGTTCTCACTGGTTGCAAAACATTCACACACACAAAACCCTAGTGCTCTCTCTCTCTCCTCTCAAACTCGACGGCAACAACCTTCATCTCTCACGAAGCTCTATCTTTCGGATCAACCTCTACACTCTTCTTTAATCGGTTAGTGCACGTTGTCTTTGATTTCTTTGGATTGCTTTGGTTTATGTATAGCATGTTTGTGATGTAAATGTTGAACATGAAATTACGTGAAGTGTGATATACACCTAGGGTTTCTGCATGATTGAATACGATTGGATGAATTATATGATTGGCTTGTTAAATTAAATGTTGTTGTAGGAAGTTCATGGCTGATGAATATGCATGTGACTTGTCTCGAAAATACAGCCAAAGTAGATAAACATTTACTTCATGAATTGTCGGCCACTTGTTCTTGCCTTGCATGTGCATTTAAGATTTGATATGATGACTGCAAGTATTCTCGTAAATAGCGAATTAGTCTTAGAAAAATCGGTGACTTGCTTTTGATTTGATCTGGTATATGTGAATTCGATTAATATGTGAATGTGTGTTGATGGGACTGGTGGAATGATTGTTGCTTTGTTCGAACAGTGTGTAAGTATGATGATGAACATGTGACTTTAATTAATTGTATATTAAGAATTCATTATGATCACCAGCCATTGTTTTCATAACTAGCATGTGAATTGTCAGTATATTTTGATGTTTGTCATATATATTCTTTTAAATTAGAAAGGCTGCAATACATATTCTATTTAATATATGATAAACATATTATTCCTATGATTGAAGGAAGTTGCTGTTGACTTATATGGATGGATGATCACGTGAATAATCTGATCAAATATGTCAAATGTGGTTGAAATTCTAGTGGACCGATTAAAGGATCATATTCATATTTTTTGGTTAGAGTTATTTTAATATTTGATAAAATTCATAAATTGGAAACCTTTGAATGATTATAACTGAATCGAATATTTGGAAACAACGCAACTAATATGCATGATATTCGGAAGTGTTAACTGATTGCATGAAATCCGGAATTTAAAACTAATCGCACAAGGTATCTTGGTAGCACAAGATGCCCACTCGCACAAGGTCATGACCAGTCGCACAAGGTCATGATCAGTCGCACAAATGAAAGGTAATTGAATGTTGGGCCGGGTATGTGCTTGGGCCGGATTAATCCAGTCGCACAAGACACATGAACCGTACAAGTGGGATCATTTGTTTAGTGTTTGGGTTGTACGTGTTGGGCCGGGGGTATTACCGAATCGCACAAGCTGTTTAATGGTTTAACTAGTGTGCCGTTTACTTGATGGACTGTTATGATAATTGGGCCGTTGATTATTGGGCTTAACCTTTCGGGTCGCGCAAATTAAATGGGTTAACGTGATGTTTCATATTTTGCCATGTTTCGTATGTGTTTCTTGTATGTTATCAATGTGATACTTGTGTGCGCTATTTGACACCAAAACCTGACTTGTATGATAACCATGTTAGGACGTGGTTGACCACTAGCTGCTAGACTTGACCTTTCTGTGTAATCTGCCGAGCAAACCAAGGTGAGTTCACACTTCGTTACAAAGCATGGGATTCCCAGGGGTTGGGAATGGGTTAAGGAATAGGGATTCCTCGTCCTGTTGAGACGTAATCAGGAACATAGATTCCTCGTCCTGTTGAGACGTATTCAGGAACGTAGATTCCTCGTCCAGTATGAGACGGATTTAACTATACTAGACTAGAACTCTATCAACGAAGTCCCTCCTTTTATATCGACTTAATCGCCGAGGCCAATGGCGAACGGGTCATTAGTTAAATAGCGCTATTAGGTTTAACAAACCTCACACCGTGCCGCAGAGGACGGGCGTGGACTAATGGACTATGGCACGTCAGTGATGATAGACACAGACGTTAGGGCACTTAAACATGACGAACGTTAGTAGTCGATATGGTAACGAGTCTGGTGAATTAAACATGGGGTAGCCCCCACGGCCATAGAGCCGGGCTGAAATAGCCAACGTAAGAACGGGTAACTAATAAACGTTTTTCGAACTATGGGGTAACCCCCACGGCTGGATAGCTGGTAAAGAACAAACTGTGTTTTCGAAATAACTATAAACTGGACAACCAAACGTGAACTCACTCAACTTGTTGTTGACTCGTTACTACATGCTTTGCAGGTCTATAGGTACTTAGCTGGAGCTTGCACAAGGAAGAGTCGTTGTGGGACATGGACAGCTGTGTGCCATGTTAAACATTTGGATAATTAAACTTTTGATTTGGTTTGGTTTTGAACATTATGCTTCCGCTCATAACTTAACTATGGTTGTTTTGGACACTAATCGTGTTGGTTGGACTTTTACACTTAATTATTTACTTGTTCAATATGATTAGTGGTTTGATCCTGGCCAGTCACGCCTCCAAGCGGTGATACTCCGCATGTGGATTTTGGGGGTGTGACAGTTGAGCACTGTATAGGTTATAGTCTGGTTTTGTCAAAAAGCTTTTTCACTTTTTAAAACCAAGTTCACTATAACCAATGGCTCTGATACCAATCTGTCACACCCCCAAAATCCACAAGCGGAGTATCATCGCAGGAGGCGTGACATGACCAGGATCAAGCCATAAATCATATTGAACAATGTATTAAAGTAAATATAAAACCAACCAACAATATAATTGGTTTCCAAAACAAATTAACCAAGTTCAAGTTATCAGCGGAAGCATAAAATTTAAAACCAAGACATAAGTTTAAAAGTTCAAATATTTAACATGGAACTCAACAGTCCATATCCCACAACGACCTTGACCTCATGTGCAAGTTCCATCTAAGCACCTAACGACCTGCAAGGCATATAGTAACGAATCATCAACAAAGTTGAGCGAGTTCACAGTTGGGTGTTCGTTTTAAGTTGTTTCAAAAACATAGGTTACCTTTTAGCTGGCTTACTTGCTATGGGGGTTACCCCATAGTTGAAAAAAAATGATTAACCCTTTCCTTTTACTCTGGCTCCTAGCCGTGGGGGCTACCCCATTAATATCCCACTAGACCCGTTACCATATCGACTACTGACTAAGAAAGTTGGGTGCCCTAAGTCAATGTCTATCATCATTGACGTGCCCATATAAATTAGTCAACTCCCGTCCTCTGCGGCACGGTGTGAGGCTTGTCAAACCTAATAGCGCTATTTAACTAATGACCCGTTCTCCATTGGCCCAGCGATTAAGTCGATATAAAAATGAGGGACTTAATGATAGAGTTTTTGGTCTAGTAACAATGTTGTCACCCTTCAGTTTAGAGGGTGGAGGTACGTGTCCCATATAAGGAGATCAAGCAGGTTCCAATGTTGTCACCCTTCAATTAAGAGGGTGGAGGTACGTATTCTAATCAAGGAGAATACGCATGTTTCCTTTCAATCAATTACCCATTCCCAACCACCTTGAATCCCATGCCTTGTAGAAAGTGTGAACTCACGTTAGGTTAGCTCGGCAGATACACAAAAAGGTCACTTGAGCTATTTGTGGTCAACCACGTCCTAACATGGTTACCATACAAGTCAGGTCTAGGTTCAAGTAGTGCACGTAAGTTTACACGTAGGCTAACAAGTTACGAACACATAATGATCATGGCAAACACTTAGAATCATGGCAACCAGTTAACCCACCCTTGACATGTCAAACAGTAGCATACGGTTCACATAAACATAACCCAAACTTGTGCGACTCGGGTGATTGGGTTGTTATGGTTGTGCAAGCCCAATCCTCTTGTGCGATCCAAAAGATAAAGCCCAAAGGATGACCGGCCCAACCTATTGTGCGATCAGCACAACTTGTGCGATCCACAATGGGTTGTGCGATCAAGTCCAAACCGGCCCATTACATCCTAAGCTCAACAGCTTGTGCGGCCCAAATAAATAAACAAACACTTAACTTGTGCGGTCCATATAATCTTGTGCGATTAAGGATAACTTGTGCGACTGGGTTTTGGGCTGTTCGGCCCAACAACATAACACAACTTAAACATTTGTGTGGCCCAAGGTATTATGCGATTGGCACGGTCTTGTGCGATCCATAGTACCTTGTGCGATCATGCATAACTAGGTTGTACAGTGAGCTTAAACAGTTGCACCAAGCTTGTGCGACTGGCTTGTGCGACCGAGAGCTTGTGCGATTGCCCTTGTGCGGTCAAACAAGCTTGTGCGATCAGTTATCTAATTCCCTAAAATCATGCAAATCAGTTGTAGCAAATTGACAGTTTCCAAATCATCTTATCCTCGACCAAATCAAGCAATTATCGACTTCCTTAAGAATCCTAATAACATTCAAGCATGAATAACAATCATAATCTTTAATAACATTAACAGTTCCATGATTTTGATCACTAACATGCACCCTATCGATTTCAAAACAACTAATCATCCGAATATACTCTCATAACAGCCGATTAACATGCATTTGGTTCTAGGTCATCATTAACATCACACGATTATCAAACCCTATTTTGATCTAACCACTCTACACATGTGAGCCGATACACAAGAACACCAAACCTCATCCATTGACATTACAATCAATCACAAAACATCTCTAAGTCATTATGTAGACACATATAAACCACAACATCATCTAACATACAATCAATAGTAAGATACTAACCGGTTAGAAAGTAGAACAAGGGTCGATCCGAACAAGAATGCTTCGAGAGGATAGGAGATGATGCCGTAGGGTTCGAGAGGAGAGAAAAATAGATTTAGGGTTTGTGTGTTTGAGTGTTTTTCAAATAATGAGAAACAAAACCCCACAATAGGTGCTTGTTTGTGTATAAAAGAAGTGGGTCGAACCCTTGCATGGGCTGCCCCTTGGTCTCGATTTCAAGTATAGTGGGCCAAGAGGAGTAAGTGGATGGAAACATAATGTGCGGCCCAAAGGTGTCGTGTGATCCGACTCAGGTTGTGCGGTTGGGTTTGTGTTGTGCGACCACATTACATATATATATATACATCACACATAACCACATAACATAATAACATAACATTCCATTAGCATCAACGTGTCATATACTCACATAACGTTCAAGCATGTTACATCAACGTACAATGAAAGGTTTGAAATACGAGTTGTCACATCATCCCCAAGTAGAAAGAAATTTCGTCACGAAATTTAGCACGTAGTTACTGAGGAAGCTAGTTAGGTTCCGTGGTTTCCTGGTTTTCCTGGGGTGTCACATCACATTTTGAATCCCCTAAAATCTCCAACACCAAACGATGCTCCACATCTTTGGGATCTAGCAATTTGCTTATCCTTCAGTTGTTTCAAATACACTCTACGGTCTCCTTCGAATAAATTTTGGGACGAAATTTCCTAAAGTTGGGGAGACTATGACACTTGTGCTCCGTAAACACTGTACGATGTAGAAAAATATCATTTATCAAAGAAACAATGTGTTTTGGTCTCAATATTTGTTTAATTGTGTTTCACGATTTTACGTTTTGATTCTAGTTCGATTTCAAGCTTTAAATCGCTTTCTGGAAAGTTATACGCAAACTGATGCGTAAACGTAATCCGTTTAATGCAAAAAAACACTTCGGAATAGTGATACAGGCTTAACATACCATAAATAACCTTTACATAACTTAGAAATAAGTGTTGGAAGGTTTGGTGTGTCGAAAACAAGTTTATTCGATCGCACGGACTATTTGCGACAAACTGTGAAAGTATGCCGATTCGTATAGTAACGAACATTTCAGAACTTGATCATAAGCTAAACATACCCTAAATATCCTTTACATAGATTAGAAATAGGCTTTGAGGGGTTCGGTATGCGAAAATAAACTTATTTGATCAATAGGGACTAAAATCGTCAAAAAGTGCATAAGTTTGCATTTACGCGCATATCTTACGTTCTGAATATATCCGGACATCCAAAAATTTTTGTAAAAATTAAAGTATTTTATTTTAGTGATTGGAATGCTAAAATACCATTCGTCGCGTAATTTGGATCGTTTTTCGCGTCCGTTTGTGTTTCGGCGTAATTAACCGAATAACTTGACTGTACGACCAAACGAACCAACATCCGAGATGTTTTCAAGCATATTTCATGTCCCCTATACTTTAAATTGATTATTGAGCCTTGAAATGAGGTTAACGGGGCTTAAACGTGTCAGAAATCAAGTTTAATGCTTGTAGGGACCTGTTCTGCCATTTTTGAAACTTCAGAAGGGGGGCTTGGCGTATGGCGACGCCCTGCGTGAATACCCGTAGCGTACGGCGAGGCCCCTATCTGGACAGAAACATTGAATCTGGTTGAAACAGCCTATTCTCATGGTTTTAATCCCTGATTTGGCATACCATGAGCTTGTTTTTGGACTCCCCTTGTATTAGAAACTATGGGCAACATGTGTATGGCCAAGATCATGCCTTGATTCTTGTAAAAACACATGTAAAGATCTTGTGAATTCAAGCTTCCTATAAATACCCATCAAGTTCTTTCTTGTTCCTTGCTCAAATTGAACTAATCTGCTCTAAGTTGAAGCTAAGGCTTCATACCTGAGTAATTTAGTTCAATTCTTCCTAGCTTGGACCTTTTGTAAGCTTCTTTCATGCTTATTTATGCTTTTCAAGCATGAAAGTCAAATAGTGTTTGACTTTCTATTTTGACCATGAATTGGTCAAGTCAAAGTTCAATCGAACTTCGCAACGTGAGCGTAATCACGATGGTTATAGTCCCTTGTGACTATACCTACTGATTACCACGTTGATTAGGCGTAGTGACGAGTTAAAGTTTCGGTTAAAATACGTATTTATGCGTATTTTGCAATGAAACTATTTTCGGGTATCAAAACACTTTGTCTTGATATCAAACTTTTTTTCTAACTTAGTTAAACATGTTTTAACATGTTTAACTGTCACTCTTAGTTTTAGTGCTTGATTAGGGTCGTAAGTCAAGCGGTCTAAACAACCGCTTAGACTTTTGAACCCGACCATTTGGTCGATCATTAGGATCCGACCAAACATATTTGTGGCCATAGTGGTATAGGGAATAACCTTCCGAGGTTATACCTTATGGTCACTTAGTTTACTTAGTTGTATGATAGGTACTTTATATGCCTTAGGAAAATGACCAAAATGCCCTTTTTGCGCATAATTTCATTTTAAGCATATGTAACTAAATTTTTGCCACTTAAATTGGTTATTAAACATGTTAGGGCATATAATACTTGTCATAGGACTAGTTAGGCTATTCGTTTGCGCTTTTGCGCAAATGACGCGTTAAAGTAGCGTAAGCTACCTAAACGGGTCATAATGGGTCATAAGCACTCCGGTTAGGTTCCGTTTTATAATGTAGGCTTTGTTAAACCATATCATATGAGTTCCAACACTCATTTAGTTTACAATACCTCATTCTATCAGTTTCCTCGATTCGTGTCCCGATACACTAACATAGTTTCCGTTACACTAGGAACCACTTCGACACTTGAACATTTGATCCTTTGAGCTTTGTTATATCATTTGAACAAGACCTACACGCAATCCCAGGCGAGTACATATGTGACAACCCTCATAATTCCATGTATCCGTACAATCTATTAATGATAATTAAAGTGCTTGATGATTGTGCTGAATCACTTAACTGCTTTTTGATTTCTGTGTTATACTTAGATGTGCTTGTTAACATACTAGTAGTGTACAGAAAAGTTACTAAATAGTCTTGTGTGCTTTTCTGAGTGTTGAAAATTAAAAATGTTACAAAAATATATATATATATATATATATATATATATATATATATATATATATATATATATATATATGTAGGACACTTTACGGATTAATTAAGCACTTTAACGGAACAACACCGAACCGAACAACCGGACTTTACCCGGAACACAAAAATATTGTTAAACACATTGTTTTTATTTTTCTGAGCTAGTTAGGGTCCCCGAACACCCTAACACACTATATATTATATAACACACCTTCATGCACTAACTAAACATTTGAAACTTAACTAGATTAGTAACCATATTGTTGAAACCCAACCCCATACCCCCCCCCCCTTTGCGATGGTTACCATGGGTGTCCCCACCCATGGATTTGTTGATTATTATAAAAGATAATGTTGTGGGTTAAGAGACATAATACACATAGGATAAAGGGTGAACTTGGTTTATATAAGGACACAAGGGTTATAGCAAACCATTCTCAACACAACACACTTTCAAAACTCTCTCTTCCTCTCCTCTTCCTTGTATTCGGCCGCCAACAACCACCACCATACCACCACCCTCACTTCATCTTCCAAGCAATCCACATACATCTAGAGGTGCAAGAGATCATACAAGCAAGCTTGGTGTGTTCGGAAGCTCAAGGACCTCTCTCGTTTTCTTTTAACCATCACTTTTCCACACTTGAACTCCCCTAGCCTTGAGCTAGTGGTAAGAACTTAGATCCTTGCATTTTACATGTTGTTTTAGTGTTTAATAGATGTATTATGAAGAAAACATATGAACACCATAAGATCTTACACTTAAAACTTGAACATAAGCTTAAACAAGATGATACACGAAGAAATGATGTTAGAATGATGTTGTTTGGTGTATGATGATTATGTGCTGATATGTAGGACTCATAATCTGCTGTAAGTATCGTTGTTTATCGCTGAACATGTGAACGGAATCAATCGAGCGCGCTTTAGAATGTTAAAAACTGAAAACAGAAGACTGTTTGGTGATTACAGCCAACTTCAGTTGGCTGTAACAGGACCTTAATAAAACGAAAAATGTATTTTCTGAAGTCTAGATTTATGTATTATGAAATACGGTTCTAATGGCACTGGAATCATAATTTTTGGACTTCGTTTGCTATTTTTAAAGGGTCGATTTGTAACAACAACTAAAGCTGAGTTTTTACAGCAGTAAATGGGTGTTATATTTTTAGTCATAACTTGAAACCTGAGTAGAACTAGGTCATGAAACTTGTACAGTAAATGACCACTGATGTATTTGTAATCCTCCTACTGGAATTTCGTAAATCGGACTTACGATGAATTTTAAATAAATTATTCCGTGGACTGCAGTCAGAAAAAGATAAATCTGAGTGCAGTCCGGAAAATCATTTTTTATAAAAGATTGGTGATGAATTGGATCCCGAGATTTTTAAATAATAATATTTGGATCGTTAAAAACATTCTGTAAAAATTTGAGAATTTTTGGAATAAGTTAACTATTTTATTAAAATGTCCGAAAACAGCCCGGTTTTGAATATAAAAGCTGAAACGACATAAGTAGTAATTTGCGTGTCTAAATGTCGAGTATGTTATCTGAGGATGATCTAACATGTTATATGTCAATGAAAGTATTATTGTGCAATATCGTATGCTTGTTCTTGAGTAGCTATAGGTGGAATGTTTATATGAACGTGAACTATTGAAGTGAATGCATGTTATGTAGTAGATACGTGTAGGAACTTTGTGCTCTATTTGAAACCACTAAATGACTAACTGGTAATCATATTAGGACGCGATTGACTGACCTTGACTGTTAGCTATTTTTTAGAGTCAAACCGAGCAACCAAAGGTGAGTTCACACCCTTACTAAGGCATGGGATTCCCGGTGGTTGGGAATGGGATTAAATAGCTGAGACAGAACTTGTACTTTCACCACTACTAGACTACTTACCTCCGTCCTCGGATTGGGAAGGACGCCAGCGCTAAACCTACGTATTCTTATACATACCTATGTCCTCGGATTGGGAAGGGCACCAGCGCTAAACCTATGTATTCACTACGTACCACTGTCCTCGGATTGGGAAGGACACCAGCGCTAAATCTACATATTTAATATGTACCTCTGTCCTCGGATTGGGAAGGACACTTATATATACATCTAGTCTAGTGGTTTACAACATGGGGTAGCCCCCACCGTTATGGTTTGGAAAATAAGGAAAGTTAATTTAACCTGCAATTGCAAACAAACTCATAGTTTTTTTGAAAAACTACTTTATAACGAACACCTACTGTGAACTCGCTCAACTTTGTTGTTGATTTGCTGTTACATGCCTTGCAGGTCGTTAGGTACCTATGGAGCTTGCATATGCAGGTGGTCGTTGTGGGATGCGACTGATATGTCCCGTACTTAATAAATAAGCTTTATGAACTTATGAAACTTAAGTTTGGGTCTTTAAACTTATGAACTACGAACTTGTGTTTTGGTTTAACGTCTTATGCTTCCGCTGATTAAATTGAACTTGGTTAACTTACTTTTGGTCACCAATTGTATTGTGGTTGGTCTCATTTACTTAAATACGTTGTTCAATATGATTGGTGGCTTGATCCTGGTCATGTCACGCCTCCAAGCGGTTATACCCCGCATGGTGGATTTTGGGGGTGTGACAAATTGGTATCAGAGCCATTGGTTATAGTGAACTTGGTTTTAAAGTGGGAAAGGCTTTTGATAAAACCAGACTATAACCTATACAGTGCTCAACAATCCACAACGACGCTTCACTCCACGTGCAAAACTCGACACAATAGGTGGTATGATTTATGTTATATTGTCGGTTAGATAGTTCACACTGTGCATTAGTTAACGTGATAATTGCTATTTGGGCCTTGTGTTGTAACACCCCGTGTTTTTGTGAGTGAAAGTCAAAGTCAAGGTCAAAGTCAACGACCGATTCGCGCAACTTGACTTGTAGAAATGTCTTTATTTTATTTGTATTATGTGGAGTAAGTGTCGTTCATTGCAATAATCGATGAGTATTAATCGTATTTCAATCGACCTACGACTGTGAACTATAGGAAGTAACAATGCGATAAAGTTAATCAACGAAATTTTACTTATTGTTTATACGTGTGTGTGTGCCTTACGTGTTACCTGTGCATGCTTATTTCTGTTATGTTGTGGTAATCAAGCAAACTCAATCGAACTCGAAATCTAACTCGAAGGCAATCGAACTCGAACTCGAATCACGATCGAACTAGGATAGATAGTGGAGAAAAGATTACGCGAGATACAAAGTGGTTCGGACTGAAAGTAATTTGACCGAAATCGAAATATCAGAAAACGTCGCGCAAAACACTCGAAAGGGGCAACCGATCGACCAGGCTTCCCAGCCGATCGAACAGCCAGCCGAACGGACTGCTGTCCGATCGGACAGGCTGTCCGATCGAGGTGCCAGCCGATCGGCTAGCCCTTTCCTCTTTTGTCTTTCTATAAATACCCCTGTCATTATCACTCTTTACCACTTTTGGAAACCTCTGTTCGACCAGCACGCTCAACTCGCTTTTTCTCAGATTTCTCTCGATTCTGGTAAGTTTTCGTCCTAAACCTTGTACTTTCTTGATCTATACACACTCCTACACCTTTCTATCTTTCGAATCTAAACTTCTAACCGTGAAATCATCAAGAATCAAGTGTTCTAGGATGATGTCATCATGGGTTCTTGAAGAACTCCATGTTTTGGCCTCAATCCACCAAGAATGACTTGGATCTAGCCGATTTCCACATAAACAAACAAGGATCTTTTCTAGATCTAGACATATACACAGTTACAAGGGCGGAAATACGGGTTTACCAACCTTCCTTCAACTCTTTGTCACTCAGTAACTTCGAACCAGTGGAAACGGAACCTGAGCCGGTTTACAAAGCACTTCAGTGGTTATACGGCTCAAGATCTGGATTCTACCCACGAGGTTAACCGACTTCGGGTTAAATGATAAACTTCGTTCTGAACAGACCACCTACCGGATTTGGGTGAATCTTGTCCGACCCGGGAGACCAAGTAAGAACGAGGCATCTATGGTTTACTCGCTGTCAAAGTACCTCGATAAAACGACAAACCAACGGAACAACCCAGGGTGTTAGACGCCAGGCTGATCAGGTCAGGATGCTGGCCGATCGGACTGCTGTCCGAATGGACAGACAGCCGATCGGATAAACCAGCTGATCGGCTTGCCAGCCGATCGGCTAGCACATGGTCCCACATAAACAACTTTTTTTGAAGAATGGTATTGAACGAACTATTGTTCGATCGAACTATTGTCCGATCGGATTACTCTTCGGATCATAAGATACTATGCTTCAACAATTAATCAATTTTCAACATGTTTAATGCACTAGAAGTGCCACCCGATCGAACAGCCGTCCGATCAGGTGACACCCTGCTGTCCGATCGAACAGCAGTTGTGCTATTCGATCGACCAACCATCCGATCCATCTTGTAATTCATTAAAGTCTTTGACTTGTTGACTTGCCAAACGATCGAACACCTGTCCGATCCAAAGACTTCACCTTGAATTTCTGTTGAAGGCCTAACCGATCGGGCTGCCGGCCGATCGAACAGCCGTCCGATCGACCGGCCTGAAAGGCAAAGGTACTTCAATGTTTTCAAAATGCTACAACGAAAACTTCAAAGGACAAGCCATCATACACAAACACATCCTTCTCAAAGGAAGGAACAATCCACTCGTACAGCCATCCGATCGGCCTACCGACCGACCGAACAGTAGACCGTACGGACTGTCAGCCGAACAGTCAGCCGTCCGATCGAACTGCCGTCCGATCGACCAGCTGTCCGACTCCCCAATACTTGTTTCCTGTTTTACGTTCACTTATCGTTATGCTACCGAATCTATTCAGGCTAACCGTATTCGCTAAGCGCTCCCTTCAATCCATAAATCACAGTGAGTATACTCGATCCCTTTTTGCTTTAAGCACTTTTGGGTGTTACATACGTTACGAATATTCAAACTACAATTATCACACTACTCAAACTATTTGAACGCTAACCGTTAATGCATGTTATACGTGGCTCATGAATGCTTGTTTGTTATGTTTACACATGGAATGCTGTCTACCTGCCTTAGCAATGATAGTACTATAGTTTGGACTCAGCACTCGTTCACGCGGGGGTTGTTAAGGATCCTTTACTTTCATGGATTACGGTGGTAATCATGTATTGCGAACTGCCTCAGGCAGTCAACCCGCAGTCATTGGTATCGATGGGTCTATGTCGATAACTAACGTGCTTCATTTCACTATGTGTACGTGCTGGTTATGTGTAAACGAATTCGAACTCTATATGCTATTATCAAACTTGTATGCTCACCTTTACATTATATGTATTGACTTTTATTTTAACGTATGTGACAGGTGCTTAGGATGCATGTGTGGTAGGAAATGGAAGCTAGAATAAAGCTTTAGAGCCCAACAAATAGTTGTCTGTAGATAACGAATTAGGGGTCTCTAGAAGCAAATAAACAATTGCTACTTATTTAAATCTGAGTTGTCGGAACAGAATATTTGTCTTGATGATTGTCTGTAATAATTTTTTGACTGTTTAAGATACGGTATGGGACGTATTATTTAAATTGAATAGTTATGATAATTGTTGTGGAAACTTCTGGACAATCTGTTTCGCTCAGTGCCATGCCGTGATGACTCCGCCATCTGTTGGGGTGTGACAGATTGGTATCAGAGCCATAACTATAGGGAATTAGGCAAGACTCGACCTAGTCCGGGTCGAAGTCTTAGATACCTAGACTATAGTTAAGAACCAGCAGACCGACTTGTGCATAACCAGTAGGGGTTATGTACGAACTTACTTCTCGTTATTCTCGCTTGTTCTATACTCTCACTACACTCGAATTTTCAACTATGAATGGGCAATAAGGTCGGGAATAGGTGTGAAAACCGCAAACTCTCGACTAAAGATGCCTAATCAACCCGTATTTTAACTAAAACGAGGAGAATTATGCCAAAATAGGAGTGAAATCCATATTTTGATGAATAATCTCCTCTATTTATTCAAAAAAAGGGACGAAGTTGTCAAGCCAGGGGTGAAACCCTAACCTTGACAACTTGTTCCGCGCATTTTACAAAACTCTCACCAAGGTCTCAACAGACAATCTGTAGTCACAATAAAACTAACGGGATTCACGCTAAACGCCTAAGAATCGAGGCCAAGGCACGATCCTGAAAGTTGAAAGTGCATAACCGATCCCCTGTGAATCGAGGCCAAACACACCAGAACGTACAATTTACAGTGATTCTTGTTATGTCTCGGTTTTGACTCCGAAACGATTGCGAACCGAACGTGTAACGTGCAGAATCCGTACACGAATGAGACCGAAACACACGAGACGTAGTATAATCTGTGATTCGGTATAGACATAGAAGGTACAAAGAAACGTAAATAACCTTTCGCCTTTCTCTCTAGTTTCTCTCCCTAGCTTACATTATGCTCTTTTCGGACAATCGCAGAGTTGGAATGATAGGTTTCTGTTTTCTGACTGTCTCTATTAGTTAAGATGTGTATGTGTTTCTTTACGTCTGTGCTTTACGTGCTTAGGAATTAAATGACTATGTGATTTATGTGCTTATGTGATTTTATGATTTCGTGATAAGTATTTACGTAAGTATACGTATTCCTGAGCTTTAGTAAGAAATAGACGTGTGAGGTGAGATTCGAATACAATGTGATGAGTCCTGTGACAATGTCTGTTGCAGACCATGTCGTCTGGATCCCGTCATGCACTCTCTCGTCAGGAAAAGAGGGACAAATGCCTTGCTTCCATTATTGCTAAAAGTGTGGCAAAGGCCGTGAGTGACGTCTATGAGAATGCCAGCAAATCATCCGAGGAATCGAGAACCGAAGCTCCTAAGACTGCCGCAAGGCCCTTCAGTTTCAAGCAATTCAAGTCTTGTGGGCCAAAAGAATTCACTGGCGAAGGAGGTCCCACTGCACTATTTCACTGGTTTGACTCTATCGAGGTTACTTTGCGACAGAGTGGTTGCCCTGATGACCTTCGAACTCTGAATGCTACCGGCGTCTTTCAGTCCCGTGCTCTAGACTGGTGGACGGCCGAGAGGAACAAGCGAGGGAATGATGCAGCCTACGGTCTGTCGTGGGACGAGCTCAAGGAAGTTATGCTAGAGGAATTCTGCCCTCCTCACGAACGTCAAAAGCTGGAAGATGAATTTTGGCACATACAGCAGAAGGATGGAGACAATGCTGGTCTCACTGCTCGTTTCAAACAGCTCAGCATTATCTTCCCCGATCAAGTCAAGACTCCCGACATGACCATCAAGAAATATATCCGAGCTTTGCCCGACTGCGTTGCTGATTTCGTGCAAGCGACTAAGACCATAACGATCGAGGAAACCTATCTGTTGGCCGCTGAGATCAACGACAAGCGGGTTAAGGCTGGGGTATGGGATAAGACTTCGAAGCATCTGCATTAAGCTACCGCCACCGCACCAACTGCTGAACCCACCTCATCGAGCAACAAGAGGAAGAACAAGAGAAAGAACAGCTCCACCAACAAGAACTGTGCGATTACTGCTGCACCAATTCAAGCTGTACATGCTCAACAACGTCAAGTAGCAGCGCCTGTGGCCAATGCACCGCCTGCAAAGCGTGCATACACTGGGCCACACCCGCTCTGCCCTACTTGCACCTACCACCACCCGACTGCTATTCAATGCCGCTTCTGTGCTCATTGCAATGTATACGGCCACTTTACTGCCAATTGCCGTATTCGTCAAGCTCCTGCCAATCAAGCTCTAATCACTGCCCCACAGGGTCAGCAAGCTCCTCCGGCACCCGCAGTCAAAGCCAAAGCCTGCTTCGCGTGTGGCGACCCGAACCATTTCGCCAACGTGTGTCCGAACAGGGTTGTGAAACAAGAGCCTCAGCAACAGCAGCCACAGCAGCAACAACAATAGCAGCAGCAACAACAGGCCGCACGCGCCAGAATTTTCAACCTCAACGTGCGTCAAGCCCAGGCCGACAACAACGTAGTCAATGGTACGTTCCTTGTGAATGGTATTTATGCTTCATGTTTGTTTGATATCGGAGCCGATAATTGCTTTGTGTCACTCGAATTTGAGAAACTCCTTAGTCGTAAACATTCCCAACTATCCTCGAAGTTCGACGTAGAAGTCGCTACCAAAAGAACCGTTGCTGTTAATTCTGTTATCCGTGATTGTACTCTTGAGCTCAACAATCACATCTTCCCAATTGACCTTATTCCGATGCAACTTGGAAGCTTTGACGTCATAGTAGGCATGGACTTTCTTCGAGAAAACCATGCTGAAGTTGTGTGCTTCGACAAGATGATTCCTTTTTCGCTCGCCAATGGTGACTTATTGTGTGTTTATGGCGATACTACTTCAAAGGGGCTCAAGCTTATGTCATGCATCCAAGCCAGCAAGTATCTCCGTAAGGAATACAGGGCTTTCTTGGCAAACATTGTGGTAGCGGAGAAGGAAAAGAAAGAGAAGAAGGAAGTAAAAGACGTTCCTGTGGTTCGAGAATTTCCTAATTTTTTTCCAGAGGATCTTCCCGGATTGCCTCCAAGTCGTGATATCGACATTCGTATTGACCTCATTCCTGGAGCAAATCCTATTGCCAAAGCTCCTTACCGACTCGCACCGTCAGAAATGCGCGAACTCTCAACCCAACTCCAGGAATTACTCGAAAAAGGCTTCATTCGCCCGAGCACCTCTCCTTGGGGCGCGCCAGTCCTTTTCCTCAAAAAGAAGGACGGGTCGTTCCGGATGTGCATCGACTACCGGGAATTGAATAAGCTAACCATCAAGAACCGCTACCCTCTGCCTCATATCGACGATTTGTTTGATCAACTACAAGGCGCTACGTGTTTCTCAAAGATCGATCTACGTTCAGGTTACCATCAGCTACACATTCAAGAGGAGGATATACCCAAAACCGCATTTTGAACTCGTTACTGCCATTACGAATTCGTTGTTATGCCTTTTGGTCTAACCAACGCACCAGCGGTTTTCATGGATCTGATGAATCGCGTGTGTAAACCATATCTCGACCGTTTCGTCATCGTATTCATCGACGATGTCTTGATCTATTCCAAATCGACAGCCGAACACGCGCAACATCTACGTTTAGTTCTCGAGGTACTCCAGGGGAACCAACTCTACGCCAAATTCTCCAAGTGCGAATTCTGGTTAGGGGAAGTTCAATTTCTGGGTCACATTGTAAATAGTCAGGGTATCCACGTTGATCCTGCGAAGATTGAAGCAGTCAAGAGCTGGGTTACACCTAAGAATCCATGTGAGGTCCGTTCCTTTCTCGGACTAGCAGGCTATTATCGCCGATTTATCGAAGGATTCTCGAAGATTGCTGTACCACTTACCTCTCTTACACATAAGGACCAGCCTTTTATTTGGGGAACCAAACAAGAGTCTGCCTTTCGAACCCTCAAACACATGCTTTGCAATGCTCCTGTTCTCACATTGCCCGACGGAAACAATGATTTCATTGTCTACTGTGATGCTTCCAACCTTGGTCTCGGTTGTGTCCTCATGCAACGGGACAAGGTCATAGCTTACGCATCTCGTCAGCTCAAAATCCACGAGAAGAACTATACAACTCATGGTCTCGAGCTAGGCGCGGTTGTTTTTTCATTAAAGATTTGGCGACACTACCTGTATGGTACTAAGTGTACGATCTTCACCGATCATAGGAGCCTACAGCATATCTTTAATCAGAAGGAACTTAATATGCGTCAACGCCGATGGGTAGAACTTCTCAACGATTACGACTGTGAGATTCGTTATCACCCAGGCAAAGCAAATGTTGTTGCCGACGCACTTAGCAGACGGAGCTACCTGCTTAGCACTCGTAATGTTCAAGCCCAGCACAACCTCGAAACTCTCATCCGCGACGCTCAGCATACATGTTTCAACGAACGCACCTTGAAGAAGGAAAGAATCTACCACGATGGAGCCCAGCTTGTGAGCAAATTTAATGGGATATTTCACTTTTTAGACCGAATTTGGATTCCCAAGCGAATCAATTTGCGACAGATTATCATGGACGAAGCCCATAAATCCCGCTACTCAGTTCACCCCGGTTCTGACAAAATGTACCAGGATCTTCGTTACAAGTACTGGTGGCCGGGCATGAAAAGGGATATCGCTCTCTACGTCGGAAGATGCCTAACTTGTGCTAGAATCAAGGCTGAACATCAAAGACCCTCTGGCTTGCTCGAAAAACCACCAATTCCTATGTGGAAGTGGGAGAGCATAGCTATGGACTTCGTAACCAAGCTTCCACCCACGTCATCAGGTCACGACAGCATATGGGTTGTGGTCGACCGATTGACTAAATCAGCTCACTTTCTGCCTATACGAGAAGACTACAAGGTGGAACGATTAGCCCGAATCTACACCGACGAGATCATTTGTAATCATGGGACGCCTCGTGACATCATCTCTGACCGTGACGCTCGGTTTACTTCACGATTATGGGAAACGTTTCAAACGGAACTCGGTACAACGCTTAATCTAAGTACTGCTTTCCACCCTCAAACCGACGGCCAGACTGAAAGAACGATCCGTACTCTTGAAGACATGCTCCGTGCGTGTGTTCTAGACTTCGGTGGTAATTGGGATAAGCACCTGCCGTTAGTCGAATTATCGTACAACAATAGCTATCATTCTAGCATCGAGATGG